>APFE030666918.1:124447-154878 GCA_000404065.3 Pinus taeda | reverse complement strand
ATATATATACATGTCGAAGCATCCATAAACCCCAATCCCTTAACCCTAGATTAGAATATAATTGTAGTTCCCTTGACCGGATCTACAAAATACCATGGACATAAAACCATCATGCCCAAAAACATGTACGAAATCCATGTGCAAAACCATACGGAGGTCTACCTACCTAATATAGGGTCCAAAAAACATTTTGTGGATAGAATATAACACAACCCAACAACTTTGGCATGAATTTCTAGATGAATTTTGAACATGGGTAGCTTACCATGTCAAATTATAAAACATGCGTTGAAGTGTTTAACTCATAACAAGGGTTCCCCCAATTTATGTTACTAAAGCCTTTGCTGGACTGATCAAACAAGAAAACAACCTTTAGATAATGTTGACCACACATAAACCCTACCTTCCATAGCCAAATCAATACCTCACTTCTATTTACCATGCTACCTGAGCCCTAAGTTGTTACTAATAGCATTACCATCATAATAACTAACATTAAGATCCATCTGATTGGATAGCAAAATACCTATATGCCCTACAATAACTAGCTTACATGTATTGGAACCAACTTTGTACACTTCATATCAGAGAGGTTAACTTATGTTTTTTTACCCACTTAGTAGTTTTATCCTATCTCGCTCTTAAGGAGGGGCTTGATCTCCTTAGTTTTTCCACTGATCCCGCTAAAGTGTTGCATTGGGCTAGATCCATAGCGAAGTGAGTGCTCTTAATAGGGAGAGCCTTTCCATTTAAGGGATCATTGTTGAAAAAGACATACAAAGAAGAGATGGATTCAACATGGAAAACTTCATTCATCAGGGCCCACCTATCTGCGATAGATAGAAACCAATATTAGTTAGTATTTAGAAGGATTAAATAATAGGGAATTACAAATGATATATATGTATATATATATATATATATAATATATATATATATAATCTGTATTAGGTATTTTTTCTTATATTAGGTATTAAGTATGCTTAGCATCTCTTCAACACTGCTAGAATAAAAGTAATCTAGTTTATACTTAACAAATCCACAAGACAAGGGAGCTTTGCTTGCTACCCTACAAGCTAGCTTAAACAAACATTTAATCTCACATTGAATTAATTACTCCAAAACATTACTACAAATACACAGACACACCCTTATTATTAAGGGAATAAACCAAGTTGAATAAGACTTTGACCCATATTACAATTAATACAAGGTAGGATCCCACCTCGATGAAAGAAGGAGGTGAGATAACCATCTCACTGCTCCCTAAGAGCATATCTTGCTAAAACAGAGTGGCTTAGGTAACAAGAGTTTCTTAAATTCTTAGACACATTAATAATTAGAAGATAGTAAGTATGAAAAGTAGAAGGTTATGGAAATAGTGATAGATAGAACTCTTTTTTAACAAATAACCATGTAGAAAACATAAGGAATCTCCAAAATTTGTGTGTAAAGTTGTTAGGAATACTTCAAAATACCAAGAAAGTACAAATGGTCAAGAAAAATGCTCCACGTTGTTTTGCAAATTAGATACAAAGTTTGGTTTTTACTTGAAAAAAGGTGATCCAAGAAAAAGTCATCACAAACACTCTAGCAACTGGGTCATTTGTGAATGATGATATCCTCATAGACATGGAAATCCATCAATTTATTATGTTCATACAAAGTTTTACCAACTTTTTCTATAAAATATAATCCTTGATATTAATGAAAGGATGACTTTCTAGTTTAGTCGAATTTCAAGGCAATGGGAAAATATAGACAAAGGCCACATTAAAAAAAGTGGATCTTCGTTGATTAATTATGTCGAGTGTTTTCTCACTTTCATGAAAGCCTGTAAAAAGCCATGTATGTTCAGAAAAAATGTACGTTCTGTGAAGGAAGAAGAGAATTAAATTGAGGAATGCAAAGATTTGGTAGGGCACGAAGGCCCCCATGATTTTTTTAACCCACTCATCAACCTTCAATATGTTGCAAGTAACAATCATAATCTCCTCATTCTTCACAACTATTACAACAAAGAGACTCGAGTTGGAAAATGCAGTGAGAAGTTCCGGTTCATAATCATAAAGCTTCACTCTAACTATTTTAAGGTCTTTCATGAGCGAAACAACCTTTTCAAGGGAGAGTAAGATTTTTCCCTACACAAACATAGTTGATACCAATGGAATTTTATTCTCTCTCAACCTTTAAAAGTAAAAAGAATCAATTATAGTAAGTACATCAAAAACCTCCAAACAACATTGATAGGATATGAAAAAAAAATAATAATATGATTATCATATATTGATTAATCATCCATGCAACCAAACATTTGAAAACAAGAAAATCCACAAATCGTCATAGTAGGCACACAATCTCCAATAATGGAGTTTAACAATAGATATGGTACAAATTTTTGAAGGCCATAGTAACGAAAACTTAGCGGGAATCGTTCTCATCATATAGTAGGTCAAGTCTTTAAGGTAGCAACTTCAATTAATAACAAGGTAGATAGAGGGATTTACCGACATCACATAAATCATACATGCATACATGAAGATAACAACAAAGGATTTGGTGACGAAGTTCACCCCTCATGGGCTACATCTCCAGGTCTGCCAACATAGCTAGACTGCTCCATATATTCAGTGGAAAAAGGAGTACATAAAAGTTTGTTGATAAACATGTGGCTATTTCCCCTTCAAGGAAATGTTCTCCTACGAAGAAATTTCATATAAAACAACATGAAAACCTACAATCATCATGAAAACATCAACAACGCAAGGTGTCTCGTACAAAGACCCTATACTCCAACTGAAAATGAGCATACATGAGCATATATCACTTCAATTCCACATTAAAAGGAAAATATAAAAATTTCCTCAACAAAATATAGTGAGAAAAGTATAGAAGAGAACCTTGCCAGTAATAGTTGTTGCAGTAAACTTCTGAAGGTAAGAAAACCCCTACAAGTCCTCCTCCATGCTCAAACACCTTCAAGAGCCACTCCAAAACATTGATTGATCCATACACCCATGAAATTTAACCGACAAAAATTTCCTTTAGATGTGCTCAAATCAACAAATAGAGGTCACTATTGGATCCAGAGTGTCCAAAAACCCCGAGGTAGACTCTTATTGAGCTCAAAAACATTGAAAATTCCCAGAGATATGGATCTCTAAGCTCTCCCTCTAGTTTTGTTGTTATCCATCTTACAAATCAAACTAACACTCTAACTATCCCACAATTTTATTTTATTTTCACCGAGGCAACAATTTAGCCCTCTGACAGTGCAATTTGTTGGACAATTAAATTTCCCAATAAACTTAAGGGTGAAAATTTAGGCCACATGGGCCATGTGGCTGTGGGCTGGGCCTTAACGTCACCCCTACCAACTTAGCACCTTAATTGTCGGGTTATGGTTATATTAGGTCGACGGGACCGAGGGTTGGGCACTAATCGTCAGAGCTCCCTCGCACCATGGCGCCTGGTCTTGTGAGATCCATATGCCCTAAGCCTGCTGCCACACCCTCTGTCTAGCGCCTTCTAGACTCTACCACAGTCATGTCAGTTCCATATGACTAGGGATAGGGCCTTAACCTGAGCCTCCTCTCGTCAACACCTTTTCAATCTAGTTGTGGTTCTATGGGAGCATCATGACACTGCTGCAAAAATTAAATGACATAATTGGATTTTCCTACAAAAACATAGTCATCTTGTACAATCTTAAACAAAGATTCTATTCGCAACAAGTTTCATCTTGAATACTTGTATCAGTGAGTACATGACAAACTTGTCGACAAACTTGGATGACAACTTGTACATTCCAAAAGTCGTTACACATATGGACTTATAAACAAGCCAATAACATAATGTCAATGAAACTTACTTTTTGCACATAGTCACTATTATGGTTCACTTCACATAAGTACCTAAACATGTAAACAACAACAAGTAATTACAAATTTACGAAGAAACTTTACAAACAGTCTACCCAATCTCTGCCTCTCCTAGTCTTATGGGTTCTATTTTTGCGTCATCTTTGCTTTGAAGGTTGCTTTAGGATTGTTGTGAGTCCTCTTTGCCACCTTTTGCTTCCCTTGCACGAGCTCTAGATGTAATTTCCAATATCATTCATTTCCATGCCCATGCATCTTGCAATGGATACAAAAAAAGTTTCTCTTGCTTACCGACAAGGAAGTCCTCTTATGTGAAGGAGATTCATCATGCTTGATGCCTAGAATCTGATCCATCCTTTTAGCCATTACCATGCGTTGCTCACACCAAACCACACAATGGTCAAACGCATCATAGAAAGTACAAGGGTACATATTCCAAAAATAGTCAAAATAACCAGCATTTGGAAAACACCCATGAGATTTATACCTTTCCCTTAGGCTACAAATTTGAGGATGTGGAGTGGATGATGACATGCAAGGTCCCTTCAAGCATCCATCTCGCTAGAGAGATAAATGAACCTTATCACCACCATCTTGGTGAGACATATCATCCTCAGATGATTGTGGTGCCTCAAATCATTTAGAGCATTCTCCAAACTCCATTTAACCGTATCCCAATCCTTGATACTTTGGTCTCTCTTCCACCATGATTGGATTGGTGATCCCTTGGCCATTGATGTCGATGCCTCCTACTTCATAACCCATTTTAGAAAGTAGCTTCATACCAATTCCTTTGGTATGTTGCTCAAATGATGCAAAAGAGGTGTTATGAACATAAACAAAAGGAATTGTGCTTGAAATTCTTATTATCTCCTTGAACTTGCGATTCATATTTCCAGATTTTGATGATGATGACAACATTGGAGATGAATCTAGCCACCCACTTTTACTAACTGGCATATGGTGAAAATCTTGGAGATGCTTGAAAAATGTACATGCATCATCTTCCTCATAAGGTCCATAACCAATGTTTGAACCATGGCCACATATTTATTTCAATTTGGAGGTGTCCTTTGCTGTCATAGGAGTGGAAATTTCAACAACTTGTTCCCCAAGCACATGCTGCAATTGAAGGCATATATGCCTCTTCTCCCCTTGAGCCATTTCTAGCATTCTTCTCAACACAATGTTCTCCATACAAAGAGCCAAATTCATCTCCTCTAGATCTTGGATACTCTTCTTTCCCATTCTTGCAACTTGGTCAGATGAGGCTCTGATACCAATTGATCTACAAATGGAGGAGGTGGTCAATTTCCTCTTCTCCAAAACCAAGGACCGTTCTCCGATGCTTTGCAAGGAAAAATGGGTCTTAACACTAAATAAGTTTTTCAAAAGGTCTTTTCGAGTTATGAGTTAGTTTTTACATGTAAACTTAGGCATAAGAAACACAACATCACATAAATCATACACGCATAGATGAAAAATCACAACAAAGGATTTGGTGATGGAGTTAACCCGTCCTGGGCTACATCTCCAGGCTTGCCAACATAGCTAGACCGCTCCATATATTTAATGGAAAAATGAGTGCATAAAATTTTGATGATAAACATGTGGCTATTTCCCCTCCAAGGAAATTTTATCCTACAAATAACTCTCACATAAAATAGCATGACAACCTACAATCATCATGAAAACATCAATAACATAAGGCGTCTCCTATGAAGGCCCTATACTCCGATGGAAAATGAGAATACATGAGTATATAACACTTCAATTCCACATTGAAGGGAAAATAGAAAAATTTCATCAACAAAACATAGTGAAAAAAGTATAGAAGATTTTAACCCTGCAAGTAACAAATGTTGCAGTAAACTTATGAAGGTAAGAAAACCCCTATAAGGCCTTCTCCATGCTCAAACACCTTCAAGAATTGCTCCAAAAAATTGATTGATCCATACACCCATGAACTTGAACCTACAAAATGTTCCTTTATATATGCTCAAATCAACAAATAAAGGTCACCATTGGATCCAGAATGTCCAAAAACCCGTAGGTAGACTCTTCTAGAGCTCCAAAACACTGAAAACTTTGAAAGATATGGCTCTACAAGCTCTCCTTGTAGTTTGCTATTATTCGTCCTAAAAATTGGACTAACAGTTTAACTGTCCTACAAATTCACCTAGTTAATTTAGTGTCCTAAATTGCGTGCATAAATTATCAATGAGGTTTGTAAACTGATGGAGTGTTATGCACTGTATGTGCTTAGTTAACCTTTCTCTTACTTCGTTGTTTTGTATTTTATGTTTGTTTTGGGGGTTTATGTTCTTTGATGCTAAGAATGTACAACCTATGAGAAGATTTAAATGGATCTAATGAATTTTAAAGGAAAGGAAATATTCCTAAGTTAATCTAAATTCCTAAAAATGGACCAAGAATTGTTGACTAGTTAGAACCTATTAAGAAAACATAGTATCTATCTTATCTTATCATTAGTCCTAATCCATGGATCTAATTCCTACAACCAAAAATGATATTGATGCAGACGGTAACTTAATAATTGCATTCATTTAAACATTCAACCATTCAATTTTGGAATATGATGGAATCAATATACTTGAAATGGCTTTTTGGAATATCAGTGATGCAACTAAGTAAGGACGTGAAAGCGGAAAATAAAAAGGTAAAAACATGCAAAACTAACAATGTACTGAGTAAATTTAATCATTGTATGAATTAGATATTTAACCATTTAATTTAGGGTCATCATCATTTCGAAATGGTTTTTGAAAACATCTATTAACATAGTTAATTGACAATTCTATTCTAAGAGAATGAATAACAAAACAGTAAGAAAACTAAGCAACTGTGTATTCTTATTACTTCAATATTAATTCAGTTTTGGAAACGAAGTCATTTTTCCATAAAATATCTTAGAAGAACAAGGCTGCATAGTTGTGATTTTATCCTTACACTATTGGTTAAAAGCTAAAATGAAACATCATTCTAAATTAGAAAACGGACTTGTTGAAAACATAGTAATAGAAATTAAACTGAAAACAACAAGTGAAAAACCTCCTTCAGTGCAGGGGCCCTCTGCAACTGATGTGGCTAGAATGTTAGCTAGTTAAGGATGCACTTTAGACCATCATTGACAAAACGAAGTTTGTATTATGAACAAAACGAAGTCTGAATACAGAGTATTAGCAAAAAGTCTGTAATTCCTTCTAACTTCTAACTACTTCTCGGTTCCATGCAACCAAGATTTATAGGAAAATAACATAACTGTTATGAGGAAAACTTGGTATAGGTGGCTAATTCAAATTAAATCTAACATGATTGTTTATGAGAAAAACTTGCTACAAGTGGCCTAATTTGAATAGGGTTGTTTAACTTCTGATTAGCTAGAGGTGGCTTGTTTGAATTAAATCTTCAACAGAACTATTAGACTCTTGATTAGCTACGAAAGAGCAAATCAAGAGTCCTACTGCTTCTAGATAATGTATTTGACTCCATCTTTGACCATGCCTTTAGGCTCACTTTTCTGTCGATATGGATTGAGTGAATAAGATAGAATCCATGTGGAGATGATTCTGGAAATGCCCATGTGGCCCAGTCCTTCATTTGACACCTGTAACATGCCAAACCATGAGATTAGCTACGAAATCCACAGTTAGCTACAGAATAGGCTGCGTTTTGTAGCTAATTTGAAAAAATATATTAAAATAGAAAGAACATGAAAATATAATACGGTGATCATTTTAATGCTTTCCCTAAGATAAAACCTAGCATTTATCATTGATTGGGTTTGTAGTCTTATGTGAAAATGAGAGAAAAAGGTGAGAAAAAATGTCAAGGAGAGGGTAATTGTGAGGTTCAACATACCCCCACTGCAAAATTATTTCATGTCCTCATGCAATTTTCCATAAATGTGAGTTCTTCTTCCCTAATGCATTTGCTCAGACACCTCTGCTAGTACATCCAATTTCCTTCTTTTGCTCTTCTTTGAAGTGACTGTAATTATGGGTTTTCTCATAAGAAGCCTGTACTTAAGGTTAGTGACTGCTCTGTTCAAAATATTATTCTTTATTTTCAATTTCCTCTTTTTCTTATACCATAGTGTTAGATGCAGAATGGTATTATCGTGAATTTCCTTGTCCAATTTATTTTGTTCCTTCAAGGTTTCATTCTTCTGTTTGATATGTCTGTTCAATATCTCTAATTCATAAATTTCCTATTTAAGAGTATCAATTAGAGGTTCTTGTGGATTGATAGAAGGTTCTGGGTTCATTGAGGCACTTCTCTTCTCCATTGATTCTATATAATCATATATTTTTTGTTGCACTGGGTCTATGCCTAGAGATCTTCTGCTTGGGCTACCTTCAAAATGACGATCAAGATTATTTTGAGGACTGTGTGCAGAAGAGATATTAATATGAGATGTTTCATCATCTAAGTTTATAAACTCTGTCCCTTTTGATGATGTTTTATTTACCAAACCTCAGAGTCTAGAGCTTCTTCTAGGTTGTGGATGACTTACATTCTCCTCATCAATGACCTTTTTCTCCTTTGTTATCTTTCCTATTACCCTGATTTGTTTCCTGATTTTTGTCAGTTCTTCAGAGATTAAATTTTCATCATCTTTCTGTAATGAAGACTCATATCTGTTTTCAATAGTTATACCAGTCTTCTTTCTTATGCTTCTTCTGACATTATCTTGTTTAGGTGACTCTGGTGCTTCTTGGAAATGGTTTCTAATAAGGAAATTCTCCCAGGTATCTCCTATGCTTTTTAAATGAAACTCAATAAATACCTTTATCAACCCATGATGATACATGCTTGTATCTATGAACTCTATTTTCTTTTGCACGTTTGAGGCCGTCCTTCTTAAACTATTTAGCAGGAAGAAAGGAAGATTGATTTCTCCATTTTCTAAGAAATTCATCAGTAAACGGATATGGTAGACATACAAGCAACCAAATCTTCCCTCACAGGTGATAAATTTCTATAATATCAAGAGCATGTTCCTCCACTTACTTTTAAGAGCTGAAATGGGAATTCCTTTTCTAAAAACAGAGACATCCATACCTGGGTTTTTGAGTATTACTTTCCATGATTCACTGTGGAACTCCTTGTTTTTGAACCATCTTTCACCATGCCTTGGAAGTTTTGTAGCCTCGGTTATGAATGACTCAGTCACTGCAAACTTAATATCACCAATTTCTACCTCTGTGCCATCAAAATATCGAGCAAAGGATTTTGTAATCTCTTTATGAAAACCATCAAATTTCTCGATGAATTTAAGCCATCCAACTTTCTGCAACATTTCTTTGAGCTGTGGGTATCCTTCCATGTACTTTGCTCCTACCAGTTATGATCTGACAATTAGCCCCATGCCTTCTACTATGCAGAGTTATCAGCCTTCAGAATTACCCTTCCTGGTTTTATGAAATGGATTGACTGGGAATATGGTGAAAGGAAATGCGGGTTTGTATGAAATAAGTAGATGGTAGGGGTTTTGGAGAAACGTGGAAAAATATGTTACATTGTAGTTATGAGTGTTAAAAACAATGAGGGAGTTAATTATGGACCGTTGTGTGACAAAATATGAAGGATGTGGTAGATATGTAGTATGATGGAGATTGTAGTCAAATCAAACGATGATTCATCAAGGAAACATATGAACACCCATATTATATATGCTTGATGTTTTAACCTTGCTATTTTAAAATAAATTTTTGCACTTTACGTTTTAGAACTTAACCTTTTCATTTGTTGTTTTCTTTGATGTTGATCCGCAAATACCCTTTTTAGCATATCGGACTTCAAAAACAAGATTCTTCAATTCCCTGCAATCATCATTTGTTTGGAACAGAGCTGCTGAATGAGAGATGGCTGCAGAATCAAATTAGCTGCAGAATGGAATGAGCTGTAGAACATGATAAAAATGAAGTATGGCTATGGAACATGAATGTGAAATGAAATGGAAATGGAATATGACATTGAAAGGGAATGAAAGTGAAGTGATATGGAATGAAATGAAATGAAATGAATTTGTAGATTAGGAATTGCAAATGAATGTAGCTTTATGTCACTACTTATTATAGAAAGAAAATGGAAAATATAGGATGTCAGAAATCTCTGATTTTCACTCTGTATTTCCTGTATAGATATGCCAATGAATAATTGGTTTTCATACTTATACATTTTATTATTATTTATTTTTTATGTTTTTATTTATTTATTTATAGATATATATATACAGGAAAAAAAACTAGGTTAGTGGAGAAGAAGAATTCTTCTTCACCAACTTCATTTCAGTGTTATCTTGGAAATTTTTGACAAAATCCTCTCTTGAAATTGGCTTATGATATATATTCAACCAATGACCATTCACAAGAAGAGGTACCTTTCTTTCATCTATTGTCCTTATTCTCACTGCTCCATTATTAAAGACTTCTTCAATCTCATATGGCCCAAGCCAATGAGTCTGAAACTTTCCTTGAAAATCTTTGAATTTTGAATTGAACAAAAGTGCCCAATCCCCTGCTTGAAAATTCTTCTCCTTGATATACTTATCATGCCATTTAGCCCTTTGTTGTTGGAGTAAACTGGTTCTTTGAACTGCATCTTGCTTGATTTCATCAAGCTCATTGAGTTGCTCCAATATATGTTTCTGTGCTTCTGATAAATCCAGTCTCAATTAGACTGCCATCTTCAAGGTTCTGATTTGAAGATCTATAGGGAACATGACTTGTTTCCCATAAACAAGCTCATAGGGAGTATGTCTTGTTGTGTTCTTCCATGTAGTTCTATAGGCCCATAAGGCTTCTGGAAGCCTTTCTGCCCAATCTCTTCTGTGTAGATGTACACTCTTAGTGAGAATTCCTTCAATCACCTTATTGGTAGATTCAACTTGACTATTTGCTTGTGGATGGTAAGAAGTAGATTTCTATGTTTTATCTCGTATTCTTCCACAAGTCTTTCCACCATCTTAGATGTAAATTGAGATCCTTGATCTGTCACAATTTCTCTTGGAACACCAAAACGAGTGAAGATGTCCTCAAAAAGAAATTAACTACATATTTTTCATTAGCAAAAGGTAATGCTTTAGCCTCTACCCATTTGGTGACATAATCAGTGCATACCAAAATATACTTCTTTTGTTTAGATGGAGGATTAATTGGTCCAACAAAATCCAAGGCCCATTTTTCAAAAGGTTCAATGAGTACCTGAGTTTGTAGTGGCATTTCATCTGAAGGAGTAGGTTTCCCTACCCTTTGGCAGCTATCACACCTTTTGACATATTCTTTGGCATCTCTGAAGATGGAGGGCCAATAATATCCTAAATGAAGGATTTTATAGGCTGTCGTATTGTCAGTAAAGTGTCCACCACAATGTTCATCATGACATGCCTTAAGAATTTCAGTCATTTCATCTTCTCGAACACATCTTCTGATCATGAGATTTGGACCTGTTTTATAAAATTCATTAGTAATCCATGAGTAACTTGCACTTGTTTAAGTGATTTTTCTTTTCTCCTTAGGAAACAAATGTGAAGGTAATTTTCCCGTGACTAAGTAATTGGCAATATCTGCAAACCAAAGGGTCTGAGTAGTTACTGCAAAAAAGATATTCATCAGGAAATTTATCTTCAACTGGAATGTCATCGTTTTGATATTTTGAATTCTGGACAAGAAATCAGCAACTATGTTTTGTTTTCCAGGTCTATCTAGAACAATGATGTTGAATTCTTGGAGGAGTAATAACCATCTTGTAACTTTGCCATTAGTAATAGGTTTATTCATTAAGTACCTAATTGCACAGTAATCTGCATGAACAAAGGTTTCATAGCCTGTTATGTAATGTCTAAAATTGTTGATAGCATGAACAACAGCTAAGAATTCCTTTTTAGTTACAGTGTAACTTAACTCGGTAGGATTCAAATTCTGGCTTGTGTAATAAATGGCATAGGGGATCAAATCTTTTTGTCCTAATACAACTCCCAGAGCTGTATCTGAAGCATCTATTGAAATGTGAAAAGGTAGTTTCCAATTTGGACCTCTTAAGATTGGTGCTTCAGAAATTTTTGCGTTTAAAGTCTCAAATGCCAACTGGAAATCATGGTTCCAATTGAATTCACAATCTTTGGTGAGCAATTTGAAGAGTGGGGATGCTATTTTAGTGAAATTTTCCATTAACCTTCTATAATATCTTATGAATCCTAGAAAACTTCTAACATCCTTTTGACAACTTGGAATTTATAATTTGAATATGACTTCAACTTTAGATTTATCAACCTTAATTCCATCTCCTGAAATGTGATGTCCTAAAACAACCCCTTCTGTAAACATCATAAAACATTTTTCATGGCTTAGTGAAAGGTTTTCTTCCTTACATCTTTTCAGAACTTTTTCCAAATTTTCTAAATCTTCTTCAATTGTATTCCCATAAACTGCAAAGTCATCCATATATACCTTTACACAATCATGTATTAGATTAGAAAAAATTCCTAGCACTGCTCTTTGGAATGTTGTAGGTGCCTTGCACAATCCAAAAGGGAGTACTTGGTAGGCATAAGTTCCACATAGGCAGGTGAATGTGGTTTTATCTTGATCTTCAGGTGCTACCTGAATTTGATTGTAACCACTAAAACCATCCAAAAATGAGAAATACTTCTTACTTGCTAATGTATCTAACACTTGATCTATAAAGGGAAAAGGAAAAGGATCTTTTAGGGTAGCTTTATTCAATTCTCGATAATCAATACATACCCTCCATTTACCATTATTTTTATGCACAATCAATAGAGGAGAAACCCATTGGCTGTCTGAAATTGGGTAAATGAAATTTACATTCAACAATTTTTGAAACTTCTCTTTCACAATTTCCCTAATATTTGGATTCATCCTTCTTTGAGGTTGTCTGATAGGTTTACAATTTTCCTCAATGCAAATGTGATGTATACAAGTCTTAGGACTAATTCCTTTCATGTTAGTGTATTCCCATGCATATGCAGAAGAATGTTGTTGTAAAGTTTTGATTAGCTTTTCATGTTGTAATTTTTCCAAGTTATTGTTTATGTTCAATGTTTTCTTTTGAAAGATTTCAACTGTAGAGCTATCTAATTCTTCCATAGAATAAAGAGACATCTGTCTAGATGAAAAATATTCGATATTGGATTTTTCTTGAAATTGATCATGTTCATATTCTGGATATGATTCAAAGTTTTTCATTATATTTAAGATTTGACTATCTTTACTAATGGTTGAAATAGTAAAGAGAGACTGAATATTATTTTCATCATCAATCCATCCTTTGTCATCTATCTCTGTGATTGTTCTTGCTGGAGGATATAGAGTGAATTTCTTAGTTGAATTACCATCAGAGGTATACATATCACCAGATCTACAACTAATGAAAGCATCAACTATAGCCAGCCAAGGTTTTCCTAATATAAGTGGATGTCCTCCTAGATTTTTCTTTGAGGTTAAGATCATAAAATCAACAGGGTACTCCCAAGAGTCTAAGGACACTGGAATATCTTCTAACACACCACCTGGTTTGATTACAGATCTATCTTCCAATTGCAATAATGTAGGTGTATAAAGAAGATTACGAAGTTTGAGTTGTTCCATGGTTTGTTTGCTCATGATGTTTATTGCTGCTCCTAAATCAATCAATGTATTCAGAATTTCAACTCCATTGATATGTGTTTTTACAACTAGACTTCCTGGATCTACATATTTTTGTATGGCAATTTTTCCCATCATCATGTCTGCTATTTTTCTTGCCAGTGGAATTCTTTTTACTTTTTTTTTCATTCCTGGTTTCTTCATGCTCAATTCCTTTATTGTTTTAGCCAGAATTGTTATCTTCTTAATGGCTTGTAACAAAGGGATTTTGATACAGACATTCTTCAATTCATCCAGAAAATCATAATTAGGCAACATAATGTGCCTTTCTACCCCTCTATCAATTTGTAATCTTTCACGAAAACGAGGTGTAGAAGTGGATACTGGTGGTTGCTCTATGATAGGAGTTGAGTTTTTTGTTTGTTTGTTTGTTTTTGTTTTTGTTTTTTTGTTTTTTGTTTTTTGTTTTTTGTTTTTTGTTTTTTTCTTCAGTGTTCTGGTTTTGAGGAGACGTTCCTTCAAAACTTTCATTTGGCTATAGAGAATCTTCCTCAGAATTGTCTTGTTTTTGAATAACTACAGAAGGAAATTTATTTTCTAATATCCTACCATATCTCAGTTGGACATAATTGAGATCTAAAGGAGTGATCATATAAGTTGGAAATTGCTGTCCTTCTACCATATAGGTATTCTGAGGATTTTTATTGTTGGGGTTTGGTAATGGTTGGGAAGGTAACTGATTTGGTCTCTATGGAAATGGCAGTGAAAGTTGAGGGTTTTGGTTTTGAAGTTGGGGCTGTTGATTTTGTTGAGGAATTTGTTGGGGAGGATAGTTTGGATATGATGTATGATATTGATAGTATGGAGAGAATCTTCCATAAGGATTTTGCATTCCTTGGGCCCAAGGTTGAATTTGAGATTGAGATTGAGGCCAAGGTTGCTTCCAAGAATTCCAATTTGGTGGGGGCTGCATATACATTTGGTTGTTAAAGCCCTGGTTTTGTTGCCCTTGCCAAGGTCTTCTAGAGACAAAACAAAGAGATTATGCTGGATTTGAAATTGTTTCCTCTTGAAAAACAACTTTAAGACCAGGAATTGAAGGACAAATTTTGGTCTCATGGTTTTCTAAACAAATCACACAAGTCTCTATGATTTTTTCATCCAAAGCGCATTCTCTTAAAGCATGCTTCTTTCTGCATTTGGGACAGAAAATAGCTAAAGCATCAGTCTCGGCTTTCTGCTTGTTTTGTAACTTAAGGGTGTCTATCTGTTCACTAAGGCTCCCTAGAATATCTATTTTAAATTCATCAAGCACGTTTCCATTTTCTGCCCTACTCACTGATCCAGTTGTAGATTTATTCACTCTAACAAGAGAAGGATCCCTTGGACCTTTCCCAGTTTTGGACTTTCCTCTTGAGAGATGAACACATAATTCTCCAATGTCACTTAAAGGGAGTTGAGAGATATATCCCTTCCCCATCATGTTAAGGATGTCTATCAACTCATCTCTAATGGCTTTTAATAAAAGAGCTTTTAAAGTATCTTGATCTAAGTTATCCATTTTTGCTCTTTTTAAATTATAGTTGAATCTTTCAATTAAATCCTCCAAATTTTAATCCTCTCTTTGCATCGTTTTGAACACTTCATCTTTGTGATTGATAGGCATGCAATAATCCAAATACCTGTCCAAAAACACTTTCTTCCTGTCATTCCATGTTCTAATAGACTGAGTGACCAATCCCATGAACCATTTTAGAGCAGCTCCTTTCAATGTTGAAGGAAACAATTTGAGTTTCTGAGAGTCTTGTAAATAATCATAAGTTCTGCACAAGACTTCAAATTCAAATAAAAAGGTTCTAGGATCTTCTTTTTTAATCCATGAAAATTTAGGAAGACAGAAGGTGAGATATTTTTCATTGTGGCATCTGTTTCTTCATCAACTATAGGGAATCCAAAAGAATTATCAACTTCCCTATTTCCTCTACCTCTTCCATTATTTCCTCTACCTTCTCCATTATTTCCTCTACCTTCTCCTCCTCCAAATAGTGAAAATTCTCCATCCTCTCCTTCTTCTGCCATTATAGTTTCTTCAGAGTTAACATAAGATTCAACCTGCAAGGTTAATTTCTCTTCCTCTGGTTCCCCTGTAGAGGTGAAAAAGGCTACTCCTTCTCTTGGAGATCCAAGATTTTCTTCCTCTAGGACTGCCTGTAGATGAAGTAGGAGATCCTCTTGATTGGATTTCTGACCTTAGAACTTCAGGAGGTCTATGGCTAGGAATATGAGTTTGAGATGGAGGTGTATCTCTTCTTAGTCTTGGTGGAGTAAGTGGTGTGGTAGGAATTGAACTCCTGCCTCTAGCTATGAATCTACCCCTAGAGTCTCTTTCTCTACGAATATCATTTTTTTTGGATGTAAGAGATGAAATTACCTAATTACACCCCCAGAAACGAAACCAAAATGTTTAGTCAATTTAGTGTCCTAAATTGCTTGCATAAATTATCAACCGAGGTTTGTAAACTGATGAAGTGTTATGCACTGTATGTGATTAGTTAACCTTTCTCTTACTTCGTTGTTTTGTATTTTATGTTTGTTTTGGGGGTTTTTGTTCTTTGATTGATCCGGATTTAAATAGGAATGCAATAAATTACAGAGATAACCATAAACACAAAGATGCAGCGAAAATTATACTTCATTTCATTAATGTAAAATACTGGAATATGCTTACAAATAGAAATGGAAATAAACCAGCTAGGGTGATGGTAGCATATCTCTGAGAAGAGATGTGACGACTACATGCCTCTGAACTGCCTTACAATGAGGCTCAATGGCCTTTTAATTATTGAACAATAAGAGCAAACCCTAAACAACTAAAACCCTAACCTGAGGAGATGTAACACCAAGAGTTTATGGGCCCCGTTGAGGTGAGTTGGACAGCCAACTTCCCGGGGTCGCGACTTGGTCATATTATCTCTGTTTGACGTGCATAATAAGTAATTGGAAAGATCTCTTCGAGGACTACGATAGAAAAGATAATTTTAGACAAAAATTTGCGGGCAATAGATTTCTAAAAAAATGTCGTTTAGGGCCTCAAAACGGCTCCAGAAGTTTAGGACCCAAAAAACTGCTAAAAATAGTAAACTGCGCTACAATTAAGGAAATTGAAAAACTGAAAGAAGCAATGGTGGGGGTCCAAGTGGAATTGGAAGGTGGTCACCAATATCCACCTGGATCATTCCTCCCTCATTAGGAAGCAATGGTCCCCATTGCGTTGAGTTCCTCCATGAGATGAGGAAACTTCTGCTGAACTTGGTCCCTTGTGAGCCACTCACCTTGGTGAACGAGTTGGCCTGCTTTGACAACTCGATACAGCTGGATATTCTGCTGGCGAGTGTGCTTGATATGTGTGTCCATGAACTGATCAATTACAGCTTGTTCCATGATTTAACTCTGTGGGTGTGAGTTGTTCTGCAATGTCGGATGTGTCTAGTAATGGTGGAAAGTATGGTTGAAGGCGGTCCACACAGAACACTGGGTGCAACCCAAGTGATGGGGGAATGCTGAGCTCAAATGAATTGTCTCCCACGGCCTTGGTAATGGTGTAAGGACCATATCGGAGTGGTTTGAGTTTCCGATATGCTCTG
This sequence comes from Pinus taeda, assembly GCA_000404065.3. Lineage (NCBI taxonomy): Eukaryota > Viridiplantae > Streptophyta > Pinopsida > Pinales > Pinaceae > Pinus > Pinus taeda. Next base: position 137,721 of record APFE030666918.1, on the reverse strand, counting down.
GTAAGGCGTTCCTTTTGCAAATGCAACTAGAATTTGTTGCCCACTTGAAACTTGTGTGGCACCCGATGTTGATCATGTCACTGCTTGTACATGGAATTTGATTTCTCTAGAATGTCATGGACCTACTGGAGAATATGTTGGATGTGCTCAATGAAGCTGTTTGCCTTATCTGTTTCGAATTGGACATGAGCTGAATCTGCGTGAATAGCTTCAAATGTCATGGCCACATCAATGGGACATAGTGGCTGGAATCCCAAGCCCACCTAAAAAGGGTTGTGGCAGGTCGAGCTGTGGAGAGCCCAGTTTTAGCTGTGTTGAAGGGAAGGCTCTCATCCCATATGCGTGGATGCTTTGAGTTGTACATGCGCAGAATGTGTACATCATCCTGTTGACAACCTCTGTTTGGCCATCAGTTTGAGGATGGAAGGCTGTGGACTTAGTGAGTTTGGTGTCCAACATCGACCAAAGACTGGACCAAAATGTACTAAGGAACATGTTGTTCCGATCTTAGATGAGAGACTATGGGATCCCAAAGTGTACCCACACTCGTTCAAAGAAGAGTTTAGCAGTGGCTTCTGCTATGATATTCTTCTTGCAGGCCGCCATAATGGCCATCTTTGAGAACCTGTCAATGACAACAAAAACACAGTCCTTTCCATGCTTAGTGGAAGGAAGGCCTGACATGTAATCCATGGAGATGGATTCCCAAGGTAAACTAGGGGTAGGCAGCAGGGTATAAAGGCCTTGCTTCTTGATGCCCGGTTTGGCAATGGTGCAGGCAGTGCATGGTCTGATGTACTTCCCGACATCCTATCGAAGTTTCAGCCAATAGAAATACTTCTACAGTATTTCCACTGTTTTCTCAACCACGAAATGCCCAGCGGCCCGATTGTAGTGTGCTTCCCAAATCATCTTGGCACGCTCGCTTGAAGGAACACAAAGGTGACCCAGGTGGCATAACAGGGCATCCTGGAGGTGAAAATCTGGAACATTCTGACCCTCCAAGAGTGTCTGGTATGTGTGGCTGAATTTTGGGTTGCTTTTGTAGAGAAGTGGCCAACCAAAAGTCTTGTGCCCACAAGAGTTGAGCATGGTGGTTAATGCCATGATCGGTGGTCGACTGAGGCAATCTACAACATTATTAGTGTTTCCCTTCTTATACTTGATATTCAAATGGAACTGTTGTAGGTATGTGGACCACTTCTGATGGTGATCATTCTACAATTTCCCTTGGGTATGTATGAACTGCAGGGGTCGGTGGTCTGTGTGGATGACCATTTCCTTCCCCAAAATGTAATGCTTCCATTGTCAACATGCATGCATAATGGAATACATCTCTTTGTCATAAGTGGGATAGTTTTGGATTGTGTCTAAAAGTTTCTCATTGTGATATGCCACTGGATGCCCGTGTTGAGTAAGGATTGCCCCAATAACATAGTCAGAGGCATCTGTCTCAACCTCAAATGGTTGTTGCAAGTCTGGTAATGCAAGCGCTAGTGTCAAGCAGAGGCGATCTTTCAACTCTGTGAATGCCTTCTGTTGACATTCAGACCAAAAGAATATTGCTTTCGCTCCTCCCTTGGTGACTTGACTCAAGGGCCAAGTGATATGAGAAAATCCCAACACGAACCTGCGGTAGAAGTTGGCAAGACCTAGAACGCTGCGAAGCTCTATCAGAGTGGTTGGAGATGGCCAATCCCGAATGACTTGGATCTTGGTTGGATCCACATGCATCCCTGTTCATCAATAATGTATCCCAGATACTAAACCTGGGTCATGCCAAAAGTGCATTTCTCCAAACTGGAACATAACTTGTGTTTTTGTAGTGTTTCGATAACCTGTCGGATGTGGTGGAGGTGCTCTTCCCAACTCTGGCTGAAGATCAAGATGTCATCCAAGTATACCACTATAAATGAGTTGGTGAATGGCCGAAATATGTCATCCATTAGCCTCATGAAGGTTGCAGGAGCATTAGTCAATACGAAAGGCATAACCAACCATTCGAAAAGGCCTTCTTTGGCTTTGAAGGCAGTCTTTCACACATCGGAGGGTTCGATTGGTACCTGGTGATATCCTGACTTCAAATCGATCTTGCTGAAATATTTCCCCCCTTAAGTTGGTCTAGAAGGTCATTAATCGTGGGATCGGGTACCTATTACGAATATTGTTCGTGTTCTGCGCCCGATAGTCAATACAGAGTCTCCAAGTCCCATCCTTCTTCTGTACCAACATGATCGGGCTCCCACAGGGTGATGAACTCTGATGAATGTGACCTTTCTGCAACAGCTCTTGAATCTGCCTCTTGATTTCATCGTTCTCCAGAATGGAGCACCAATAGATTGGTCCATTGGGCAGTAGCGCACCTAGGGCCAGATCGATGGAGTGCTTGACCTGACAGTGTAGAGGAACCCCTGCGGGGGAGGTGAAGATGTCCTCGTACTCCTCCATGACCTTGTCCATCTGTAGTTTTCGTGCAGAGGGGCCCTATCTGGAGGTCAAGGCCATTGTCTTCTTCTTTCCTTGAGGGTGTATCATCAGGAAAACAAATTTCACGGTTTTGGAAATGAGCTTACTGCATTGTTTTGCAGTAACCAAAGAGATGGCAGTAAGCGATGCTACCTCCGGTATACTGTACAAATTATTTCCCAAAGTAACAATAATAGCACAAGGCCTTGATTCATAACAACATGTCGCTTCCACAAGTATGGTTGTCCTCCTAATACATCACAAACTTCAAGGGGAGAAATGTCACATAATACCTCATCCGTGAAGGGCTTGATGTTGTATGGAAGGCAACATTGCTGGCTCACACAAAGATCCCGTCCTTGGTGAAGCCACCTAATGGTGTACGGTTGTGGATGTGCTGTGTTCGATAAGCCCAGCCGCTTCACGACCTTTGCCAAAATGAGGTTCTTTTGGGTCCCGCTGTCGACAATGAACTGTAGCGGGGAGCCCTTTACCCACATCTGGGAGTGGAAGAGACGCTCCCCCTCCTCTGGATCTTCGGGTTCCTCCTTTTGGATCTTCATGGTGGAAACAGTGGCATTGGGCTCCGCATCGATAATCTACTTCCCTTTGTCATTCCCCTTGTTGGGTTTTGACTTAGAGTTGGAAAATGCATCCGATTCTGAAACCTTTAGCTTGGCCACTAGTGACTACTTGGCCCGACACTCACTTGTGTTGTGAGTGGAGCTCTTATGGAACTCACACCACTTTCCCGTGTCCTTTTTCTGCTTTGCAACACTGTTCTTTTCTTGCAGCTTTGGCGGGTTGTCTTGGGCTGCCCCACCTTGGGTTTGTCCTTTATTCTGCCGTTTGGGTGTACCTTTCCCTTGCTTCAGATTTGTAAATCCAAAGTCTCGCTTCTTCTGTTTAAACTTTTGCTCGACCTTGATGGCATATCGGTATGCCGTGCCGAGCGAGGAGATGTTCAGGAATTCTATTTCTTCCTAGATGTACTTGTGCAGGCAGCCGCGGTATTTGAGTACCAAATGCTGCTCCGAATCCTTGATACCCAACCTTGTGCGAAGGGTATGGAAAATATTGGTAAACTTTGGCATGTCTTGGTCCCTTCCCTGCCACAATGTGGTCCACTTTATGTATTGATCCTCATAGCTTCCGACAGGGTAGTAATACTCCTTGATGGCATCCCAGAATGAATTCCTAGTGGGTGCGGCTGAAAATAGTGAGCATGTACTTTCATCCTTTTGCTCGCAGTGGGTTTCCCACCAGTCCTTGACATGGGGGATTGCTTTGAGAAGAGCGGAAATAATCTTTCCCAACTGGAAAAATCATGAACAGAAAAATAATCCTCTAGCAGATTTAACCATTTATCGACGGCATCTGCGTCTATCTAACCCTCGAAAATGGGGATTTCAAAATTAACTTGTACCTTAAAGAGTGTGGCATTTCCAGAGTAGCTATTGGAAGTCGATGTGTCGCCCTTAGGTAGTCGTTGAAGGATCTGGGAAAAGTTGTCCATCATCGCATTCCTTTGTCGCTCAAGGGCTTCTTCAAGCAAGATTTTGATAGGATCTCCTGCCCCCTCGTCATTCTTTCCATCCGCCATGGGAGGTCGTCGGGATTTGCGAGGCTGATCTTAAAAAGGTTCAACCAGTTCAAGCCCTAACTCCTTATATCATGACCTTGTTGGGAACATGCAAAGAAAAACAGAGAAAAAACACAGACTGCTCTGATACCACTGATCTGGATTTAAATAGGAACGCAAAAAATTATAGAGATAACCATAAACACAAAGATGCAATGGAAATAATACTTCATTTCATTAATGGAAAATATTGAAATATGTTTACAAACAGAAATGGAAATAAACCAGCTAGGGCAGTGGTAGCTTATCTATGAGAAGAGATGTGGCATCTACATGCCTCTAAACTGCCTTACAATGAGGCTTAAGGTACTTTTTATTATTGAACAATAAGAGAAAACCCTAAACAACCAAAACCCTAACTTGAGGAGATGTAACACCAAGAGTTTATGGGCCTCGTTGGGGTGAGTTGGACAACCAACTTCCCGGGGTCGCGACTTCGTCATATTATCTTCGTTTGACGCGCATGATAACCCGTTGGAAAGATATATTCGAGGACTACGATGGAATAGACAAATTGTTGGTGGTAGATTTCCAAAAAAACGTTGTTTAGGGCCTAAAAACGGCTCCAGAAGTTTAGGACTCGAAAAACTGCTAAAAATAGTAAATTGTGCTATAATTAAGGAAACTGAAAAACTGAAAGAAGTAATGGTGGGGGTCCAAGTGGAATTGGAGGGTGGCCACCAAAATCCACCTGGATCATTGATGTCTAAGAATGTACAACCTATGATAAGATTTAAATGGATCTAATGAATTTTAAAGGAAAGAAATGGTTCCTAAGTTAATCTAATTTCCTAAAAATGGACCAAGAACTGTTGACTAGTTAGAACCTAATAAGAAAACAGTGTATCATCTTATCTTATCCTTAGTCCTAATCCATGGATCTAATTCCTAAAACAAAAAATGATATTGATGCAGAAGGTAACTCAGTAATTGCATTCATTTAAACATTCAACTATTTAATTTTGGAATATGATGGAATCAATCTCCTTGAAATGGCTTTTTGGAATATCAGTGATGAAACTAAGTAAGGACCTGAAAGAAGAAAAGAAAAAGGTAAAAGCATGTAAAACTAACAATGTACTGAGTAAATTCAGTCACTGTATGAATTAAATATTTAACCATTTAAGTTAGGGTCATCATCATTTCGAAATGGTTTTTGAGAACATCTATTAACACAGTTAATTGACAATTCTGTTATAAGAGAATGAATAACAAAACAGTAAGAAAAATAAGCAACTGTGTATTCTTATTACTTCAATCTTAATTCAGTTTTGGAAACAAAGTCATTTTTCCATAAAATATCTTAGAAGGACAAGGTTGCACAGTTGTGATTTTATCCTTACACTATTGGTTAAAAACTGAAATGAAACATCATTCTAAATTAGAAAACAGACTTGTTAAAAATAGAGTAATAGAAATTAAATTGAAAACAAGAAGTGAAAAACCTCCTTTAGTGCAGGGGCCCTCTGCAACTAATGTGGCTGGAATGCTAGCTAGTTAAGGATGCACTTTAGACCATCATTGACAAAACAAAGTTTGAATACAGAGTATCAACAAAAAGCATATAATTCCTTCTAACTTCTAACTACTTCTCAGTTCCATGCAACCGAGATTTATAGGAAAATAACATAATTGTTATGAGGAAAACTTGCTATAGGTGGCTAATTCGAATTAAATCTAACATGACTGTTTATGAGAAAAACTTGCTACAAGTGGCCTAATTCAAATAGGACTATTTAACTTCTGATATGTTACAGGTGGTTAATTTGAATTGAATCTTCAACATAACTGTTAGACTCTTGATTAGCTACGAAAGAGCAAATCGAGAGTCCTACAGCTTTTAGATAACGTATTTGACTCCATCTTTGACCATGACTTTAGGCTCACTTTTCTGTCGATCTGAACCGAGTGAATAGGATAGAATCCATGTGGAGATGATTATGGAAATGCCCATGTGCCCCAGTTCTTCATTTGACACCTATAACCTGCCAAACCATGAGAGTAGCTACGAAATCCACAGTTAGCTATAGAATAGGTTGCGTTCTGTAGCTAATTTGCAAAAAATCTATTAAAATAGCAAGAACATGAAAATATAATATGGTGATTATTTTAATTCTTTCCATAAGAAAAAACCTAGCATTTATCATTGATTGGGTCTGTAGTCTTATGAAAAATGAGAGAAAAAGGTGAGAAAAAATGTCAAGGAGAGGGTAATTCTGAGGTTCAACATCAACTGCTTAGTCAACAACCCTACTCATCTTTTAGTTGTTGGGCCAAACAACAAGAACGCAATAACTTGAGCATATGGTTTTATGTTGAGGTGAAACAAATGTCGTTGGATTCAGAATGAAAAACATTTCGACTTGATTCTGGTTTCAATACTTTCTTGGCACTTTCATTTTTGAGCTAAAATTTGATCACCTTATCATTTCTCCTTAAAAGAACTAGTTTGTCTCTCTAATTTTATGCGCGGGGAGGAGCCAAGGTGCATACTGTTATCAATAGGGCTGGAGCAGGTTGGGTTGTGTCAACCTTCTCAACCCAATGTAACTATTTTAAACCAACTTTTGATTGGAAGTTAGCCCTTCCAATCTGAGAGGGCTCTCTCAATATTTTTTAAAACTGCAGATGGCTAACTCTGGTTTTCTATGTGATTTTTTGGGTGAAAGAGTGTGAGGAAAACCACCAATGGGAATGGAGTCAGTTAAAGAAAAACAACGATAACCAACATTGTTTTATGGAAGCTGAGGCATCTTTGGTTTACTAATGTGGATAGGACATTCACAACAATCACATCAGATTGAAGGAAGTTGGAGGAATGTAACATTGAATTCCAAGTAATCAAATAACTGTGAAAACTAATAACAATAGAGGAGCATGATAGAATGGGATTGAAACCGGAATGAATCTTAGGTTAAAACAAAATATGCTGCAACTTGTTTGGTCAATTTAGTGTGTCCTAAATTGCTATATAAATTGTCAATCCGAGAGTCGTAAACTGCTGAAGTGAAGTGCACTATATATGCAAGATAATCGATTTCCTACTTCTTTGTCGTTTTTGATTTTTGGTTTGTTTTTGGGTTTATCTTCTTGTTGATTCCCTAATGTGAGATGGCAATTCTAAAAATCAAGTATGGATATAAGTGTTCAAGGCAATGGTGACCTTTAAAATAATTTCCAAACTTCAAAGTTTTCAACAAAGTTTTCAAACTTTCAATGATGAAATCAATTACTAAGAGAAAATAAAAATGTACCTAAATTCTAATTAAACCAAACAGTGAGCTAGTGACTATGAAACCCAGTATCCTTGCTGTTGTGTAAAAAGAAAACTGAACTCAAAGCAATTCAAAAACTGTAAGCAAAGTAAACTAAATCATATTACATCAACTCATATTCTAACCCCTCACCATTCGACTCGCTCTGGCTATAGGAGGTAATCATAAACAAATTGAGTAATCTAATATCTAAATTGCATAAAATGAAACTAAGATCAGACTACGCATTCATACTTCAATCCTTCACCATTCGACTCGCTCTGGCTATAGGAGGTAACTGAAAATGGCATGAGTAATCTAATCACTAACTTGAAAAAAAAATAAACTAATATCAAACTATGCATTCATACTTCAATCCCTCACCATTCGACTCGCTCTGGCTATACGACGTAACTGAAAATGACATGAGTAGTCTAATATCTATCTTGCAGAAAAGTAAATGAACAAAACAAAACTGAAAGAAATAAACAGTGCTGGAATTAGGACTAAGAAAATAAATCAACAGAAGGACAAGATAATTCCATCATGTCATTAGTCATTAAAAAGCTATGTGCACTTTCCCGGGCTATCTATTAGAACCTGAAATAAAGACACTGATCAGTTAACAGTCATTAGAAAGCATAAAAGAAACTATGGACAACAATCAACATGAATACCATAAGTAGTGTAATATATACAAGCAAACAATTATGGCATTAGGAACGTAAATGAAGAAAGCATGAAACTATACAGTGATTATAGAACCTTGGTGTACAGGGGCCCTCTGCAATCTTGGCCAATCAGAATTCAACCACGAATTGAGCTTAAGAACAATGTCTTCTCATATATTAAAATGCAATCATAATATAAGGATTAAGTCACGGCACAATGGGCTCCTAACACAGTCAAAATTACATACAAAAAGCTAGTTGCTATGCATATGAGAATACTTTATTTATAACAGGAAATGACACAATACTTCCTATAATCTGCGCTGATAAACAGACACGTGAATGACCACGTCTGGAAATCTAGTAATATGGTAGCTGTGAAAATTAAATCCAAGGAGGGTGGCTGTTAGATTTCGTTCACGAAGCAGTCCACAGGTGTTAGCACGCCTCCTAGGATTTAGGAATTTTCCACGTGGTGAAAAATAGAGTTCTGCCACCGTAAAACTCTTAGGTTGACCACCGCTTAACTGTCTTTGACCACGGTCTTCTGTGAGTGATTCAGCTGAGCCAAGGGGACACGTTACATGTCCACATCATTTGCAGCTTGCCCATGTGGCCGGATTCTCTAGTAGACACCTGTAACATAGACTTCAACAAAAAGACTGCGGAAAGTTGTGCTGGCTGCGGAAAGTGACAAGATTTCGCAGCTGACTGAGCAAAAATCTAAATCAAACAACAGTCACAAGACATAGTTAGGAAACCATTTTATATGCTCTTTTTAAACTAATATGCAATGATTTGACAGCTTGGAGGTTCAGGTAACTGGAAAAAAGGCTAAAAAGGTGTATAGGGAAGATGCAAGTTTGGGACTCAACATACCCCCACTGTGAAGGTGTTGCATGTCCTCATGCAACCAAAATTTTAGTCATCCCCCTTTAATCTATGTATTCTGAAGCCTCTGCTAGTACATCCAGTCCTCTTCTCTTCTTTCTTGGTGCTACCACCATCTTGGGTTTCCTTATCAAACATATGAATTTGAGATTGATTAATTCCCTGCTCAACTTTATGCACTTTTTCTTTAATTTCTTGTTCTTTTTCTGCGATAGTCCCAAATGTAGCATAGTATTATCATGAATGATTTTGTCCACTTTGCTTTGCTCTTTTAATGCTTCATTTTCTTGTTTAATGTGCCTGTTTAAAACCTCCAGTTCAAACACTTCTTGTTTCAAGGATTGGACTTGTGCATCTTGTGTTATGTGAGGCAGAGTGGATGATGTGCTCGGGCCTGCAACTGTCTTCTCTAAGGATTCGAGGTAATCATACACCTCTTGCTGTCTTGGATCTATTTCGGGTGTTTTCCTTGGGCTGACTTCAAAGTCTTGTTGAGGAGGAGGATTGTCTTCTAATTCTGGCCGAGAAGGATTTACATCAACATCTGGAGGATTGGTTTCAATATTTAGCAGAGGATGAGGTGGACTACGGCCAGCTGGAGGTTTCTTGGGTGTTTCCGCACACAAGTCGATGAAGTGGGGTCCTTTTACTTGTATTTTCCTCCACTTTCCTCTAAGCCTGCAGCTTCTTCTTAAATACTGTGGGCTAGTACTCTCTTCTTCCATGCTTTGTTTTCCTTTTTCTTTCTTCTTAGCTGTAGCAACTTGCTTTCGAAGATGCACTAGTCTTTCAGACAACACTTGATAGTCTTCCTCTACAGATGGCTCTGGTGATTGGTAGACATCTTCTATATTCCTTTTTCCTTTCAATTTTCTCTGTTTTCCATCCTTAGTTCTTTCCTCCTTCTCTTTTTGACCAACTTCTTTAGTTTTGCTAATAAGAGAGTCTTGGATTATGGCACTTTTTTTCTTTTCTCCAACTCCTTCTTGATGCCTTTGGTGTACTGCTTTCAGGTGCCTCAGATGGCTCTTGAAAGTAGTTTCTTACTAGAAACCGTTCCCAAGTATCTTTGTTTTTCTTCAATTGATCTTCAATTAGAATCCTCACGAGTCCATGATGATATAAATGAGGTTCTATGTCCCCTATGTTATTTTGGACTATGGTGCTCATCTTTTTCAAGCTCAACAATAAGAAATAGGGCAGATTAAGGGTTTGGTTTTCTAAGAAGTTCATCAATAACCTAGTATGATACATGTACATTGCCACAAATCGGCCTTCATAAGTGATAAATTGTTGAATGATTAATAGTAAGCTAGCCCACTCTTAATGCATGAATAGGAATTCCTTTTGTGAATGCAGTAACGTCCATAACTGGGTTACGTAATATAATTCTCCATGCCTGCTCATCCAAACTTTTGTTTTTAAACCAATGCTCACCTTCCTAGGGAAAGTCTATGGCAGCTTCTATTGATGCTTCAGTGACCATGAGTTTAAGGTCTCCAATCTCCACCACCTAGTCATGAAAGACCTTGCAAAGGATTTTGTTACTTCCTTATTGTGGCCCTTAAATTTTTGAATGAAGCGGAGCCATTTAGCCTTCTTCAGTAAATCTTTTACTTGAGGGTATCCTTCTAAGAACTTAGGCCCTTCCGGTTCTGCCCTTAGTAACCGTCCCATCCTTTCCTCTATTTGAAATTCAACTAGAATTCAACTGCATGTGAGGGTTTAACAGAGGTAAGATGGCTAGGTTGCAGGGTTTATGGAAAAATAGTGTCTGAAAATGGAAGATGGATAACAGGTAATGGGAGTATTCAGGAACTTTAAGCAGAAACAGAGGATGAGCAGTTGAGGTGAGTTCACAAAATGGAGTGGAGACGTATGTGAACGAGGCGTGGCTTTAACAAAAGGCTAGGGTAGTGAAGTGGAGTCAGAAATTTTGAACTGAACGGCTGCGTAAGAGACGTTACACGTTGATGAAATGGCTGTGAAAAGTACAGTGGAGAGGAGCCGTAATTAAATGGGTCACATATCATGAGTACAAGTGGAGTGTGAAAGTGCAGTCATCTACGAGTTAAACTCGAAAATTAATCATGAGACCATTTAGGGAATAAATGCATCGTTCATGGAGTAAGGTCGTGGAATGGTAATGGAGCTATTGTGGTAATCATTGCATATAGTGGAGCTTTAAGGTTTAATAACTATGCAAAATTGTGCCTTTGATTGCTATTTGAAAGAAATTTTTACTCATACCTTGGAATCCTTGTCATTTGTTGTCCATTAGCTCTGAATCAGCTGCTCCTTATTGATGTCTAGAGATGCTCCATTTACATATCTTCATAGCATATGCTCAGTCATAACTACATTTTCATGATTATTGCACTAACATCTTGACTGTAAATTTGAAAAACAGAGTGGTGGCTGTGGAAACTGCTTCTGGTTGTGGAAACTGATTCCAGCTGCGGAAACTGACACAACAACCACTTGGCTGAATAGAGATAGTTAGATAATAACTATCTGAATGGAAATGGTTATGAAAAAGACTTTTGTTGATGAAATGGATGAAATGGAGTGAGGTGAAGTTTGTTGAGTGGAGTGAAATGAAAATGAAATGGAGTGGGATGGAAATGAAGTGAAGTGAAAATGGGAAAGAAAGAGAGATTTTTTTTTGGAAAATATAGAGTGTCAGGTGTCCCTGATTTTCACTCTACATTTTCTATATAAGGCTGCCAATCAGTGATTGGTTTTTAGGCTTATACATTTTTTTTCTTTTTAACAGAAAAGAACAAATGCTAGGCTGGTGGGGAAGAAGGATTCTTCTTCACCAGCCTTATTATAGAATTCTCTTGAAACATTTTGACAAATTCCTCTTTTGAGAGTGGCTTATGATAAATATTTAATCTGTGGACATTCACAATAAGAGGAGTTTTAAATTCATCAATGGTCTTGATTCTTACCGCTCCATTGCTAAAGACTTTTTCAATCTCATATGGCCCAAGCCAATGGGTATGAAATTTACCTTTGAAGTCTTTAAACTTGGAATCAAATAATAATGCCCAATCTCCCTCTTGAAACTTTTTCTCTTTGATATATCTGTCATGCCACTTAACTCTTTGATGTTGAACTAGATCAGTTCTTAGGATTTCTTCTTGTCTAATCTCATCTTGCTCATTCAACTACTCCATTCTGTGATTTTGGGCTTCTGATAGATCCATCCCCAACTAAACTACCATCTTGAAAGTTTTGACTTGAAACTCAATGGGGAGCAGGACTTCTTTCCCATAAACAAGTTCATAGAGAGAATTTCCTATTGTATTCCTCCATGTAGTTCTGTAGGCCCATAAGGCTTCAAGAAGCCTTTCAGCCCAATCTCTTCTGTGTAGATGAACAGTTTTGGTGATGATGCTTTCAAGAACTTTATTTGTAGATTCCACTTGACCATTTGCTTGGATGGTAAGGAGTAGATTTTCTATGCTTGATTTTATATTCTTCCATCAGCTTCTCCATCAAGTTAGATGTAAATTGACTTCCCTGATCTGTCACAATTTCTCTTGGGACACCAAAACGAGTAAAAATATCCTCAAAAAGAAATTTAACAACTGAATTTTCAGTGGCAGAAGGCAATGCCTTGGCTTTTACCCATTTAGTAACATAATCAGTGCAAACCAATATATACTTCTTTTGTTTAGATGGTGGATAATTGGTCCAATGAAATCTAAAGCCCATTTTTCAAAGGGTTCGATGAGTACCTGTGGTTGTAATGACATTTCATTTGAAAGAGTCGACCTCCCAACTCTCTGGCAGTTGTCACATCTTCTGACATATTGTTTTGCATCTTTGAAGAGGGAAGGCCAATAATTTCCTAAAGAAAGGATTTTATAGGCCTTCTTTTGTTAGCAAAGTGTCCACCGCATGGTTCATCATGACATGCCTTGAGGATGTCAGGCATTTCATCTTCCCGAACACATCTTCTGATCGCACAATCTGGCCCTGTTTTAAACAATTTGTTAGAAATCCATGAATATTTTAAACTCTCCTGAATAATTTTTCTTTTTTCACTAGGAAATAGATGTGGAGGTAGTTTCCCTGTAACCAAATAGTTAGCAATATCTACATACCAAGAAGTCTTAGTAGTTACTGCAAATACATATTCATCTGGAAACTTATCCTCTACAGGAGAATCTTCTTTAGTATTTTGGATCCTAGACAAGAAATCAGCTACTGTATTTTGTTTTCCTGGTCTATCTAACACAGTAATATTGAATTTTTGTAAAAGTAAAAGCCATCTTGTGACTCTGCCATTGGTAAAAGGTTTGTTCATGAGATATCTAATGGCAGAATGATCAGTATGGA
>APFE030666918.1:48079-122742 GCA_000404065.3 Pinus taeda | reverse complement strand
CCCCTAAATCAATCAAAGTGTTTGGAATTTCTACCCCATTGATAGTTGTTTTAACAATTGGACTACCAGGGTCTACATACTTCTGCATGGTAACTCTTCCCATCATGATATTTGCAATTTTTCCTACCAGGTGGATTTTTCTGGTATTCCTTGGTTTCCTTCCTGGTCTTTTAAGACTTAACTCCTTTATTGTCTTTGCTAGAATAGGAATTTCTTTAATGGCTTGTAACAAGGGAATCTTGATACAGACATTCTTCAATTCATCTAGAAAATCATAGTCAGGCAACAAGGTTTGTTTTTCCACTCCTTTATCAATTTGTAATCTTTCAGGAAAAGGAGGTGTGGATGAAGATGCAGGTTGCTCAACTATAGGAGTTGTGGGGGTTGAATCTTTTTCTTTTTCTTCTTGAGTGCTTGGGTTTTGAAGAGATGCTTCAGAACCTTTATTGGCTTTAAGAGAATCTTCCTCAGAAATGCTTTGCCTTTGAGCATCTATAAAAGGCTTGTCTAAAACTCTACCAGATTTGAGTTGTACATCATTGAGAGGAACAATCATATAGGTAGGAAATTGTTGTCCTTCTACCATGTAAGCATTTTGAGGGTTTTTATTATTGGGATTTGGCAATGGTTGGGAAGGTAGTTGATTTGTATTTTTTTGGAATGGAAGCAATATTTGGGAATTTGGATTATGTTGAGAAGGTTTTTGTTGTTGTGGAAATGGAAATGAAAGTTGTGGATTTTGATTTGGAAGTTGTGGAGCTTGTTGATTTTGAAAAGATGGAGGATATTGATAAAATTGAGCAAATCTACCATAAGGATTTTGCATACCTTGTATCCATGCTTGAAATGGATTTTGAGGTTGGGACCAAGGTTGTTGCCAAGGATTCCAATTTGGTGGGGGTTGAAAGTTCATGGGGTTGTTAAACCCTTGATTTTGTTTCCCCTTCCAAGGTCTCCTTGAAACAAAACAGAGAGACTCAATTGAATTTGGGTCTTCTTGAAAGACAGCTTTGAGCCCAGGAATTGAAGGACAATCCTTGATCTCATGGCTTTCTGAACAAATCATACATGTTTCTACAACTTTTGCATCCAAGGGGCATTCCCTTAGAGCATGTTTCTTCATACATTTTGGACAAAAGATGGCCAAAGCTTCAACTTCTGCTTTTTGCTTGTTTTGTATCTTAAGGGTGTCTAGTTGCTCACTAAGACTCCCTAAAATATCAGTTTTGAACTCATAAAGCATGTTGCCAATCTTAGCTCTACTTACTGATCTAGTTGTAGATTTGTTTGCTCTAATGAGAGAAGGATCTCTAGGCCCTTTTCCAGTTTTGGATTTTCCCCTTGAGAGATGGACACATAGTTCTACTATATCATGAAGTGGAAGTTGAGATATATCTCCTTTCCCCATTATGCTCAAAATATCTATACATTCATCTCTAATGGCTTTTAATGGAAGGGCTTTGAAGGTTTCCTCATCTAGGTTATTCATTTTTGCTCTTTTCAGGTTGTATTGAAATCTTTCAAGTAAATCCTCGAAGTTTTCATCTTCTTTTTGCACCATTTTGAATACCTCATCCTTATGATTGGTGGGCATACAATAGTCCAGGTATCTATCAAAATTTTTTTGTTTCATATCATTCGAAGTCCTAATAGATTAAGTGACTAATCCCATGAACCATTTTAGAGCAGATCCCTTTAGTGTTGAAGGAAACAATTTGAGTTTTTGAGAGTCTTCCATATAATCATAAGTTCGGCACACGACTTCAAACTCAAATAGAAATGTTTCAGGATCCTCACTTCGTAACTCATAAAAGTTTGGGAGGATGGATGGTGAGATGTTTTTCGTTGTTGTTCGAGATTCCTCATCAACTATAGGAAATCCAAATGAGTTATCTCCATCCCTATTTCCCCCGTTGTTACCTCTACCTCCTCCACTGTTTCCTCCTCCTCTACCTCTACCTCTACCTCCTCCAAATTCGTTTACTACTTCCTCTGTCATTGTAGTTTCCTCAGATATTTCAAAGTCCTCTGGTTCTTGTACTAATGGTGAATGAGGAGGAATTTATCCCTCTTATTCTTCAGGTGATTCTACTTCCTCAATTACAATGTGTTTTCCTGTAGAAGTAAAGAAAGGGTCTTTTCCTAACTCAGATTCGGTGGATAGTGTGGGAGAGTCTCCTAATTCAACTACCGCCTCTTGAATTCCAGGGATCCTAAGGCTAGGAGTATGAGTTGGAGATGTTGGAGGTGTACCTTGCCTATACCTTGGAGTGGATGGAGTTGTAAAAATTGAACTCTTGGCCCTAGCTATAAACCTTCCCCTAGAATCTCTTGCTCTATGCATGTCATTTTTATTTCTTCAAGTCAGGTTAATAATTCTCTTTCTGATCTTCCAGATCACTCTAGGTGTAAGAAGAGAGCATACTCAAGAAATTACTGAATCAATAACTCTCTTTTCTGATCCTCCAGGTCACACTAGATGCAAGAGGAGAGCATACTTTGAGAAATCATCAATTTTTCCCTTCCTTGAATTTTTTTTTTTTTTTTTTTAAGAATTTGGCTACCTAGTTTCACTTCCTCGGCAATGGCGCCAAAATGTTTGGTCAATTTAGTGTGTTCTAAATTGCTATATAAATTGTCAATCCGGGAGTTGTAAACTGTTGAAGTGAAGTGCACTATCTATGCAAGATAACCATTTTCTTATTTCTTGTCATTTTTAGTTTTTGGTTTGTTTTTGGATTTATCTTCTTGTTGATTCCCTAATGTGTGATAGTGTGTAAGATGGTGATTCTAGTAATCAAGTATGGACAAAAGTATTCAAGCTAATGGTGGCCTTTAAAATAATTTCCAAAATTCAAAGTGTTCCAAAGGTGTTCAAACTTACAATGATGAAATCAAGATGTGCCTAGATTCTAATTAACAAAATAGTGAACTATGACTATGGAACCCAGTATCCTTGCTGCTGTATAAAGAAAAGAAAAGACTGAACTCAAAGCAATTTAAAGACTGTAAGCAAAGTAAACTAATCATATCACATCAACACATTTTTGACCCCTCAGCATTTGATTCACTCTGGCTATAGGAGGTAATCATACACAAATTGAATGATCTGATATCTAAGTTGCATGAAATAAAACTAAGATTAAGCTACACATTCACTCTACAATCCCTCACCATTCGGTAACTGAAGAATGATGTGAATAGTCTAATCACTAACTTGCAGAAAAGTAAATGAACAAAGCAAAACTAAAGAAATAAGCAATGCTGGAATTAAAACCAATAAAACAAATGAGCAGTAGGACAAGATAATTCCATCATGTCATTAGTCATCAAAAACTATATGCACTGCCCAGGCTTCCTATTAGAACTTGAAATGCAAACACTGATCAGTTGACATTCAATTAAAAACATAAAAGAAGCTATGGACAACAAATAACATAAATACCATGAGCAAGTTAATATATACAACAAATATCTATGGTATTAAGAGCGTAAAATGAAGAAAAACATAAAGCTATACATCAACTACAGGACCTTGGTGTATAGGGGCCCTCTGCACCCTCAGTCAATTAGAACCAATCACGAATTTGAACGCAAAATCAGTGTCTTCTCATATATTGAAATGCAGTTATGAAATAGAAACTAAGTCTTGGCTCAAAGGCTCGTACAACAGTCAAGTTTACACACAGCAACTACTAGCTATATGCATATGAAGATGCGTTATTTATAGCAGAAAATACATAACTAACTAACACGGTCTGCTGGTAGCCAAGCACATAAAATACCATAATCGGAATTTTAGCAGCATGGTAGCCGTGGGCAGTAAATCCAAGGAGTCGGTTTGTTGGATTCGGTTCATGAGCTATCCCTAGGTGTTAACACACCTCCTAAAACTCAAGACCTTGCCACGCAATCCTCCTCGTGCTGAAAACAGAGTCGTGCCACCGCTTAACTCCTTGTGTTGACCACCGTTTGACTGGCCTTGACCATGAGCTTCTGTGGATGATTTGGCTGAACCAAGGGGACACGTTCCATATCCACATCCTTTATAGCTTGCCCATGTGGCTGAGTTCTTCAATAGACACCTGTAGCATAGATTTTAACAAAAAGGCTGCGGAAACTGATTCTGGCTGCGGAAAGTGACAGATTCTGCAGATGGTTGAACAAAAATCTAAACCAAACAGCAGTCACAAAACATAGTTAGGAAACCATTTATATACTCTTTTGAAACTATTATGCAATGATTTGATAGCTTAGAGGTTCAGGTAATTGGAGAAAAAGGCTAAAAAGGGATGTAGGCAAGGTGTAAGTTTGGGACTCAACACCAATCCACCACCACTCGCTCATTCTCTCCAAGCTTCCAGGTGACCCCATAGTCTCCAACTATCTTCACCCCAGTGGGTTCATCTCTAAGAATGAACTAGGCACCATAATTTGAGCAACTTACACAATCAGAGCCAGGTGAAGGAAGAAAGGGTGTGATAATGGATCCAGTTGTTACAAGCGAAGCAGACAAATCATGAATCAATACTAACCATCCTTTGCATTCCCTGCTATCTCATTCTCAGTATTGAACGTTTTTGAATGGGAAAAAATAGTGTTTCTTGTTGCTACTATCATGTTGCATTAAATTACAGAAAGGAATAATAAAACCTAACCAAACATTGCACTTCCAACATAATCAAACCATTCATTATCAATACTGATTGAGAATATTAACATAAATTTTCACCCCGGATCTTCTTTTTTTTGTAATTCCCTTCAAACCCACCCTATTCAACTTTGAAGATCTCACAAACACAACTTAGAAAGGTACAAAATTACCAAACTTCTAACACGTATTTTCTTAACACCACACAAGAGTATCATTTAGATCATAGACTTTGAAAATGAGATTTAAGCTAATGTATTTATCTCAAAAACCAGATGCCCTTTTGATTTTGGGAACGTGAAATTCGAGGTTTAGACATAACTCCATGTTTATTATACAACCATGTTATTCACTTGGGTTGGGTGGTGCAGGAACATGGCTTGGCAGGTGCAAGAACATGGCTTGAGAAGTCCATGCTAGGAAATTCAAAGTTTAATTGCTTCCAATTTTTCTCATTGCATCCTTGGTGACTTGAGACACTCTATCACTCTCCCAAAAGGATCCAATGGTGTTTGCATGAATTATAAAATCCCAATCCATTCAATCCACCTCGCTATCTATCCTCGTTGAATCTTACTAAAATAGATCTATCATGGATTTCAGTTGGGCTGATAAGTTGACAATTGTTCAAAACATTGTCCTGATTTATAACCAATTCACTTATTGGCCTCAAATTTTCAATGTTATTCAAAAAATTCCACTGATTTGTTTATCCCAGATGGGTAATGATCTTATATGTCTACAATATTTATAATTTCACTCTTCCTTTGTGTTTGAATGCGTGTTCATGCATGGAAATGGTAATGATTATGACAAAACATGCAAAAATAAGAAGAGACATTTAATATTAACCATGATGTGGAGCTTTGGTCAGAATTGAACTTGTAGTTGAAAATTGGCTCCTCGATATTTCCTTGAATTTGAAAAAACTGATTAGTTGTTGTGATGTACCCATCAAATAAAAATGCATGCCTAATTTCTGGTTGTGTACTATCCAACTTATATTTTCAATTGAGACTTATCCGTTGTGGAAAAAAAATGAGTTTCTCATGGGTGCCCTCAAGGTCTAGAGGCACTCTGAATTTCCTCAAAAGCTTCCCCAAAGACACACCACTGGTTGTCCCCTGCCTTCTCGCATAACTACAATCTCCAAGCACAGTTTCGAGGACCCAAAACAGGAAGAAGACAACTTCTTCAACTCAATCTTCTCATGTTGGAAGGTGGCTGAGATGTTATGGACATATGGGTCATATGACCTTGGGAAAATTAGGGGGACTACTATAGTCTGAGGGGGAAGATTGGGAATTTTGATCTCATAAATGCATAGAGAAGTAGTAGGATGGATGCATGGTCTAGTAGCCTTGGATGAGACTAGGATCCTCAATGCCAACCCTCCAACCAAAACCTTCACAAATGAGAAAGGATTCATTATTTTGTTAATCTCTCAATGCATTCCCCACAATACCCAAGAAGGTCTGATAATCTATCAAATCCTTCTATGTATCAAAACAAACCAATTTTTGGCTCTCAATGCATTCCCTGACAATGCCCAAATTGGACTCTTAAACATAGTTGATCTGCTTTAAATGAAATCCTTGTGATTCCCAAATAGTCCCCAATACAAAAAGATAACTCGTGTATTCAGGACTCCATTGATGAACAAACAATATCCTGCAAAAACCAGAATAATGAGGATGATGATGTAGACTCATTTATTGATATGCATTTAAACCTAATATAGATCATCATATCAATAAAGTGATCATTGATGAGACACTCAATTTTGTATTTACATTTATCCTTTTTGTACAAAGCATCATGCATCATGACTTTAGTGTTCAAATTTATAAATTATCTAATGGTTTCATTTCTAATGTTGTGATTCATGAGTGATATTGAATTTTTATATTAGATGTGATTTTTAAAATTAAAAAATATATATATTGTTGTATATTTTGTACAAGGCTTTTTCCCACTGTATCCAAATCCTAGCTTTTCAACAATCTGGTGGATCCATATCTAGATATGGATCCGTATCCATTTACTGACAACTTTGTCTTCATGTTTTCTAATTAGTTTCTCCTAAGTCATCTTCTAGCCTCATATGTTACGTATCACTGTGGAATTATAATACTCTCCTTCCTCACCTATCACAAATCAGGCTGGGAAAAAAAGTTTAGATGCATTTTGATAAAAACTTACATCTAGCTTGTCTAAGATTGAGGGTGACATTCAAAAAGGCACTTATTTGATTTTTTGATTTTATAACATTTGTGCAATGTACCATACTACACTGCCATGAGTTAAAAGTGATTTCCTCAATACTTAAGCTCAATAGAGAAAGTAATACATAAAGTATCTAAAGATAATAAAACCGTTGACTTGGATAGTACTCTAAGGGTTTAAGGCAATAAACCTCGATGGGGAATGTTTGAGAACATCAACCATCCAACCAGAAATAGAAAATGTGTCATAGTGGTAAAATAAGACTTGCTCATTTTCTTTTCAGAGTTGTATGGTATATGGAGTTTGAAGTGAAAAACAAACATTGACCATAACAAATATTTTCTCATAGTATATTTGGAAATGTCCCTTTTTTATGGTAGAATTCACAAAAGATAAATAGCAAGCACTTGAATCCTAAAAAACTAGCATGTAGGGACAATGTTGAATAACTTATTTAGTCCACTATTTCATGATAATTGGTTTATCTCTACATGCCATGAAACTTATTTCATATTTCATATGGACTAAATGGACTTTGATAAAACATTCATGCATTCAAAACAAAATTCAAACTACAGGAATGACCATCAATGCATACTAAACAATGCCAATAAAAGTTCTAAATAACCCCATCAATGAAAGTAGGCATATAAATGCAAATATGAAATTTTTACAAATGTCGTGACCGAATGAAAAATTATACAAGTTATGAAAAGGTGCCTATTAAAATAAACTAAATACTGGAGGCTGAAGAGCAACTAGAAGTGGAACTTGAACAAGAATTGAAGTTGATGCTAGGGTTTTGCATTACGGTTCCATGGTGGGATGCGCAGGGGGGAGCACCACTCCCTCCTATAGTCAGGTAGTCACATAAGGAGGCAAGGAAGCACGAGGGAAGCATTTCAAAAAACCATTGGAAAATATTTCAGAAGCAAAAGGCAAGGAGACAGTTAGAAGAAACGAACCCCGGGGTGAGGAAGGGAATCAACAGGAAACAAGTAAAGAAATGGAGAAGGGAGGCGGCAACAGAAAAACAACTTCCACAAGAACCAAGGGAGTCTGCAAACCCAAATCGAGCATCATTCCCTAGGTCATATTGAGTGATCCAGCGATTCAAGTGCACAAGGACCATATGAAAGAACATGCGATTATCTGCAAGTTCATCATTGGGGTTATGGTCAATAGAAAGGGCATTACACACTTGAATTAAAAGCCATTGGAAACCAAAGGGAGAAATACATT
The DNA here is from genome assembly GCA_000404065.3 of Pinus taeda. Lineage (NCBI taxonomy): Eukaryota > Viridiplantae > Streptophyta > Pinopsida > Pinales > Pinaceae > Pinus > Pinus taeda. The sequence goes on along the minus strand of APFE030666918.1, from coordinate 114,623 downwards.
TACATTTGGGTTCTAGGGGCTTCTTCATGGTGGTGTTCGTGAACCTAGAGGACAAAGACAAAGTGTTTGAAGGGGGGCTGTATTTCTATGTTGTGACAGGACTCTACATGCGACCATGGATGATGAACTTTGTCCCAGAACGTGAAACATTTACATTTGTACCAGTTTGGATCATACTATACTCACTACCTCTAGATTACTAGCTACCAAAATCTTTGAAAACCGTAGGCAACAAGCTGGGGAATTTTCTGAAGATATCAGAGGCAACTCTCAAAGATAAATATACCTCCTTCACCTGAATATGTGTGGAAACAGATCTATCTGGATCCCTTCTAGAAGCAATAATTTTAGAGGTATATGATGAAGATTGCGTGCAAACGGTGGACTATGAGCACATACCTTTTAGGTGCCACAAATGTCATGAGCATGGCCATCTATTTAGACTACCCAACAAACAGTATGGAAGGCAATGGGAAAACCTCTTTGGATAGAGATCACGAGGGTTTTACCAAGGTTGGGGCCAAAGCGAAAGGGGGTAAACAGCCACACAAGAAAAGCAGTGAAGACAAAAAAACAAGACACAATAGTTTCAAAATCCTAGATGAAGTAGAGGAGAATGTGGAGATAGTCCAGGACAGGGAGAACGCGTCTAAGGAGCAGGAAACAGAAGCTGAAATGGAGTATATCTCAGTAAACAACCAGCAGAAGGAGGATCTACCAAGCAGCATGGAGATCAGTAAAGAGTATGAGATGACTCCAAGTGAGGTAGGAACAGAGGACCATGAACTATAGGAGATTCTAGACAGGGAAAATTTGAATCTAGAATTATTTCTAGAACAAGGCAGGAAAAAAGGAGTGGACTCCTTGCCAAAAGAAGACTATGATCAGGTTCAACAACTCTTTCTATGGAGGGCACAATCAAAGGGAACTGGTGTCAAGAGAAACCACGGAAGCCAAGAGTAGAGTGGGGTCAAAATGATGAAGAACTTACAGGCACAATCTCCAAAGAACTCAAGAAGGAAAAGAGGAAGGAAAAGACAGAATGAACTGCTAAACAAATGTGGAAAACTACTGATTAACTTAGGTAAAATGAAAGATCTTATCAGCTACTCCTTTACCAACCTTTATTAATGAAGCTCACAACTTGGAACATTAGAGGCTTAGGCAGTAGAAGGAAATAAAGGAATCTATGTAACATAATAAAAGAATAAAAACCAAACATGGTCTTTATTCAGGAGACCAAACGTTCAATGGAGAAAATAAGAGAAATTCATAATAAATGGTTAATCAAGTAGGAGTATTTAGAGGTTAAGGCAAATAGCTTGGTAGGTGGGATTCTCACACTGTGGGATCCACAAAAATTTGGAATCGTGGATGTTGAAGCATCCATGAAATATCTATCTTTGGTGTGCAGTCCTGTAGGTGATAAAGAGATATACATGATAAAAAATGTTTACAGACCTCAGAAGTAAGCAGATAAGCTCAAGCTTCTTACCTCCCTGGAAGATTGAAGAGCGCGATATCCCAATATGCCTTGGATAGTTGTAGGTGATTTCAATATGATAAGATCTCTTTCGGAAAAAAAGGAGGCACACAGCTAGGAAAAGACTCTGAAGCCTTCCAATGTTTCATCATGAACAAGGGACTAGTGGACACCGAGACAATAAACAGAACCTTCATGTGGAATAACAAAAGGGGAGGGGCTTCTCAAGTGGCATCAAAACTTGATAGATTTATTGTTTCGATGGATCTCCTCCTCACAGGACTAGCCATCACAACGTCCATTCTGCCCTTTGGGGGTTCGGATCATTGGCCAATTCAGCTAGAAGCTACCTTTATGGGCACTTCGAGGAACATGCCCTTCAGATTCAAGAATGCCTGGCTTTCACACCCCAAATTCACCAGTAACATTGACAAATGGTGGAAAGAGGATCTGAATATTCAGGGTACTAAAATGTACATGCTCCAGCAGAGACTGAAATATATTAAATCCAAACTTAAAGCTTGGAACAAAAAGGAATTTGGCGATATCCTCAAGGCTAGAATTGAGACTAAACAGAAACTCCAGGATATCAATCAAATCAATATCACAGAGGGCTTCAATGAAGAGAGGAAAAAGCTAACCAACTCTTTGCAGGAAGAATGGGAGGATCAATGCTTACAAGAGGAAACTTTCTAGAGACAGAAATCCAGGATTCAATGGATCAAAGAGGGAGAAAGAAATACTAATTTCTTCCACAAGTCCACTATGGCCCACAGGGCACATAATAGAATCACAAAGATTAAGGATTCTCAGGGTGTTGAGCTTGTCTCCCACAAGGACATGGAATCAGTTCTAGTACAACACTTCTCTAATATTGCAAAGGAGCCAATGGAGGATAGATCTAGGTTCATTGATCAGTTCACCCAATATATTCCCAAGTTGGTCACTAGAGCGGACAAACATAATCTCAATAGGCCAGTCTCGAAAGAGGAGGTCAGTGAGGTGACCAAGGAAATGCAAAGTGGAAAAGCACCAGGCCCGAATGGATTCAATGTTAATTTCTTCAAAGCCTGCTGGGATACAATCAAACAGGACATCCTCAAAGTTGTGGAGGACTCGAGAAAATACAAAAAGGTTCTGAAAGCACTAAATTCTTCCGTCATAGCTTTAATCCCAAAAAAGGAAAATGATATGACTCCGGATGGATTTAGACCCATAGCCTTATGTAATGTGGTGTATAAAATTATCTCCAAAGTGATAGCCAATAGACTCAAACCCCTACTACCTTCCCTCATCTTGGAAGAGAAAACAGGCTATGTGGAGGGACAACAAATTCTCAACAACATCATCCAAGCACATGAGGTGGTACAATCTCTCAAAAGCAACAAGCAAGCAAGCATGATTATTCAGTTGGACATTGCAAAAGCCTATGACAAACTCAGTTGGTCTGATATCAGAGCTACTCTGAAAGCATTTGGCTTTGACCGGAATTGGATAAGATGGGTTATGGCACTAGTCACCAAAACTAGTTTTTCGATTCTACTTAATGGAGCTCCTTCAAATACCTTCACACCTTCCAGAGGGCTGAGACAAGGTGATCCGCTCTCCCCTTTCCTCTTTTTCCTCATGATGGAAGGGCTAGGTATGGCAATCAAAATGGAAAATGTTGAAGGTCGAATTCAGGGGGTCAAGCTCACCCTAGATGGAGAGGCTAACACTCATCAACAATTTGGGGACAACACTGCGCTACAGGGCATACCCATAGTCAGGGAAGTAAGGGAAATCAAAGATATCCTGAACAACTTTGCTATGGTAGCAAGTGTAGAGGTAAGCCTAAACAAGTCTAAAGTTTTTTTCTTTAACACTAATATTTCTATACAGAGAAAAATTACTAGGATTCTTGGTTTTCAAAGGGAACAGTTGCCCTCCAAATATCTTGCCATTCCTCTTACTGATAAACCTCTCAGCAAGAAAATATGGGAACCAATTTTAAATAAACTTCAGGACAAAATTAGAAAATGGACATGCAGATCCTTAAACTTAGCATGATGACTTGTGCTCACACAAGTAGTCTTACAAGCCATTCCCATTTTCATGTTTGTAACTATCCCTGCTCCTTAAGTTCTTAAGCAACAAATAAGGAACATTCAAAGGGACTTTCTGTAGGGTAGAGGGGAAGAGAAAAAAAAGTGGGCTTTAGTGGCTTGGGACAAGCTCTGCAAGCCCAGAAGCCATGGTGGCTTGGGGCTGCATGATCCAGAAACTCTCAGTAAAGTTTTGGGAGCTAAGCTTTGGTGGCGATGGATCAAGGAGTCGAATGCTCCTTGGGCCAAGCTTTGGAAACAAAAGTATGCCAAGCACTGGCAGGAAAAGGATCTTATTAGAATGACTTGACAAATCAGGGGCTCACACATATGGAACCTTGCTTGGGAGAACAAAAGCATTGTTCAACAACATTGTTTTTGGGAAATCCGAGCAGGGGACCGAGCTTGTTTCTGAGAGGACAGCTGGCAACAGGAACCCATCCTTAATAGGATTGATCTGGCAGCCCTCAAAAGAGACACAGAAAACAAAGGCCTATTATTGGTAAAAGATTTATGGGATCAAGGAAGGAACAATGAAAAATGGAGGAAGTGGAAGGAACTAAGTTACAGTGATGAGAGTCCTTTGAAGGTCATGGCAGAGGCTCTCACCATGGACTTAAAGCACATATGGATTCTGGTTTCCTCCTCACACAACCAATTAAGATGGGGGAAGAATAACGAAGGTAACTTTAACCTCAAAGAGGAAAGACAAGCAATCACAGGATTCAACTTTGTAAATGCTGATAAAGTCTAGAAGGATATTTGGAAAACTCCTCACTGGATGAAAATAAAGTTATTTATCTAGCTTGTGCACCAAAGAAAGATCCTAACTTGGGAAAACCTCCTAAAGGAAGGCTTCAGTGGCCCTTCCAAATGTCACCTATGTGGCTCACATGAGGAAATGATTGAACACCTGCTCAACCTTTGCTCTTTTTCTGCTAAGGTGTGGGACTAGGTGGCCTCAAGCTTCAGAAAAATAGATAGGGATAGTCTCAGCATATGCAACACTATGAAAAACTAGAGGAAGAACTTCTCAGAGAATGAGATCATCAACAAATCCTGGATGCTAGTACCAAGCTTTGTCATTTGGAATGTTTGGAAAGAACGCAATAGGCGGATCTTCATAAATAAAGCTAGCAAGCCACAACACATAATCAATCAAATTCTAGAACAACTTAAAGAAACAGTTAAGAGCCTTTTGAGTTCAATTCCCACGAATCCTCCTCTACCTCACGAGGAGATTATTATTCTTAATTTGGGTCTTCAATCCATCAATCCTTAAGGAATAAGGACGAAAGTGAGAAAAATTAACATAGGGGCCAGTAGATGGCAGCCCCCTCCTCAGGGCATCTTCAAAGTAAACATTGATGGAGCTTCTAAGGGCAGTCCGAGGGAAGCTGGCTTTGGGGGTGCTATAAGAGATCCTCAGGGGCACACAAAATACATCTTCCATGGCCACTTGGAAAAGGGTACCAATAACATGGCTAAGCTTCTGGCTTTAGACCAATGCTTGGAGATCCTAGTGGACACAAATTTACAAAATGTTATCATTGAAGCAGATTCAGATTTGATCATCAGAGAAACTAGGATGATTCACAGTGGAACTTCACCAGATAAAGTGTTGAAGCACTCGAAGTTGCTGTAGGCTTTTCACCGTATCCACTCTCACTTGCAGACCCTTAAAACGGTTAGATTTGTTCATGTTAGAAGGAAGGCAAATGTGCTTGCAGATCGGTTGGCCATAGAAGGAGTGACCAATAAGGACAAGGATTCTTGACATGCATGGGAGTTGTTACCTGAAGAGAACTGCAAGAGGACCATTTCATCCTAGCAACCAAAGATTAGGATTTATGAATGAACAGCGCCGATCAAAGCGATTATGGAGACAGAAGTGAGGATGATATCACCTAATTCGTCCACGATTTTGGGATATGGTTGCTCTCCACAACTTTGTTTACTTTTGGATGAATGATGAAGGTTTCAAGTCGGGAAATGACACAGAATGAACTACCTGGGTGTATTTGGCTCAGCAGGTTTTTGTTGGCGACTCCAAGCGGAATGCTCAGCAAGGTCTGCGGGAATGTTCTGGCTTTTCCGTGAAACCACGAATGCAATACCATAAGTGGTATTTCACGCGAGACTTAGATGGTATCTGGTATTTTGGTAGGCGCATACGATTCCACTTAGTAGGTAACATGTGGCATCAAGAGGTGAGAGAAAACCGCTCTCATCGGCAGTTAACCTCCATGCTTCTTGTCCGTGTGATATCCCCGATGAATGTTGGATCGGGATTATGTATTCAATGACTAAGATGGATTGGGTTTGTTGCCTCAGGGCTCCGAACCTGTTTCTGTTTTCTGGACCCAGTTTAGAGTTGAGGTTGGGTCCTTTTTGCAAGGGCTAGTGGGGTCCATGGTGGGTCCCTGTATGGGCCCTGGGCTTTCTGCAAAACCATGGACACAAAACCCCAAAACCTTATTTGGTATATCACGCAAGACATGCCTGGTATCTGGTTTTGTGGAAGATGCATGGGATTCCACTTAGGGGGTAACACGTGGCAACGAGAGGTGAGACAAAACTTCTCTCATCGCACAGTTAACCTCCATGCTTCTCATATGTGCGATATCCCCACTGCCCGTTGGATTGGGACTTTGCTTTCAACGACTGGGATTGGTTGTGCTGGTTGCCCGATTGTGGGTCCCTTTGCTTGCTGGCCACTGGATTGGGGTTATGTTTTCAACGGCGAGGATTGGTTCCTACCTATTGCCTGAGGGTTTCGAACCTGTTTTGTTTAGTGGACTTTTTATTGTTGCCATCGGGTCCGTCTGGTGGATGTAGTAGGAACTACTTTGTGCTGTTTGTAAGGATCTTGTAAGCTTCGGTCCTTGGTCTTTTGCCACCCCTGTTGTAAGGGGCACTTTTTATATAATGTAATTTGATCAGATTAATAGAAGGTTCATCTCTTACTTATAAAAAAAAAAAAGAAAAATCATACAAGTTATTTCTCTTAAAGGTTTAAATATGTGAACTTGCCCCATGGATTGGAGAATGTTTATATAATCCCTATCTGTGAAATTATCGGCAAATGCATTCACCAAATCCTTCTTTGAAAGAGTCTGCATGGATTGATAAGAGCCACACTCTCATTGCAAAGGTGATTCATGACATGTTTTTTTTGGGTCAAAGTCTGCCCTATTCTCTGTCGAGCATCGTATTTGTCCCTCCCGATTCTTGTCAATCAGTTTCATCGTGGTGATATTGAATGTGATTTTTGTGGCAATGAAGACAATACCACTCTGTGACTTCACTAAGAAGATTAATATTCAACCCTTCCAAGCGTAACAAACTTGTGAAGGTAAGTCAAAGCCAAGTCACCATGCCACGAACATTCAATTCGAAATCAACGTAATAGTTTGGATGAAGACTAAGTATCACTGTGACCACCATGGCCAAGCCTGGACCTTTGAGCCCTTAAAGATGACTTGGTCATCAATGATATCATCCCCACCAAGCACTGTTATCTACCTCAAACATGTCATTATCATGCGGAATGTGAAGGAGGACCAACATTTTGTTTGAGGAGCAACAAGACTATGTGGGAGGAGCAAGTTTTGGTGCAACAAGAACAACAATGCTGGACACGAATACTGGAAGGAAAAAGATGTGATTTAACCATCTAAACCGTTCAACAAACATTGGGTTGTGAGGAACAGGCTTAATGTTAACCTCTTGTGGGATTTTTACAGGCAAGACTCTCGGAACTTAAGAATAATAGAAGCATGGGTTTTTTTTTCACGACTATCTGTTCATATGGACATGCAAATTACTTTGGCGATGTGGGATATATGATGCATTAAAATGGACATAGAATAGCTTTCTTGCTACTAGCCTTGCATAGATGTGTGACTTATGAACTTTTGTTTTTAGTGAACAATCTATTAATATAGTCTTACTAGCATACTCTGAGTCGGTTCTGAGCTTGGATCTGTGATCGAGGTCATAACACTTATCAATTATTGTGGTTTGTATATGGGATAAGTGAATATGAGGTTACCCTACTTTCCTTCATTTCCTTATTACCGATAGTTGTTAAGGAAGACAAGTGAATCCATGGCGTTTCCGAGAACTAGTTCTTGGTCCTCTTGAATAGGAGGGTGGTAAAACCGGTCTCCGTGGAATTTGAATTTCTGTCAACTATGGCAATTGAGAATGGCGAGGCACACACATTAAGGTAGGTATGAGGGCTTGTGGGAACGGCCACTTACATCCATATGTGTTTTCATGGGCATATTAGTTTGTCTGACATGGATATGGGCTAGAGTATCGCCTGGGTGGTCTTGCGTGTACTTGCATTACTCGTATTTAGTTTTAATTAATTTCCAGGTGGATCCCTATAACCACATGGGATGAGGAACCTTTCATCTGGAGTGTACCTGTCTGGCCACAACGGTGGTGGTCATCAGGATGTTCGGCATGGATTCTAGACAACTGCACGACATGCACAACTAGTCAGACCTTTCCCCTGAGACCCTCATCAGAATGACTATTTGGGAAAAAATACAGGCCATTTCACACATCTCTCTACAACGTGATTCCAAAGGCAATCACACCGAAACTAAAGGGGTAGGTATACTTGAACCTGAGAAGCCTGATTCGATTTTTCCCACCAGGAAAAATAAGCAAAACCACAAACCATTGAAGGCGACCCTAGAGGCTCCTCCACTCCTCTTAGGGCCAGAGTCCTTTTGGGGTAGCATAAAATGGTTGAGACATCAAGCTCTGATGAGGTGATGGATACACCTCCAAATGATAGGAGAACAGGTAAAAGACTAGGTTGAAAACTGATTGCTGCCCATTCTCAAATACAGGCCAAAGGTTAGTGTACTTTTTAATGGTTGGATGGTCTTTCATTTCTTAAATGCAGAAGATTCTAAGAAAATATTTAAGGATTCGTGGATTAATGGAAGGAGGGTCCTTATCTTACAGAGATGTAAAGCTAGTTTTGACCCCCGAAATGAGTCACCATGATGAAATTTGATTTGGGTAAAGCTGCCACAGTTTTCCTTAGAATTGTGGAACCCCTCGGCAATACGAGACATCAAAAATTATATTGGGTCTTTTTATTTTTTGGATGAGGCAAGTTTTGGCCAGTTGGACAAGAGAACGGTGTGGTGTCTTATGGAGGTTGACATGGGGAAAGGGTTACTAGCAGAACTTGAAATCAGATGGAGCAACTTCAGTATTATGATGCATATTGATTATTGGGGAGTGCCCTACCATTGTCTTCTTTGCCATGAAACAAGTCATCTGATGGCGACATGCTCCAAGAAACCCTCGGTAGTGTGTAGACCTCACATAATGGATTGTCTTGGCTCCTTGGTGAGAGGATCTATGAGCGATCACACAGGTAATCCTACACCTCTATCCCCTAACCGGACTGTGGATTTACCTGATCACTTTCAGCAATTAAATGAAACACTTGATAATCGCTCTCCACCCTTGACTAGGTCAACTCATCCCCTATATGTGCCCGTAGGCTTGAATCCTGTGTCTGACCCCTCATCAACCCCCTTTGATATTGTTCCTAGCCCTTCCATCCCCCAATCGATTGTTGATCATAAGGCACCTACATCTGGACAAGTGTCTTCTAGTCGCGACCCGTTGAGGTGTGTTGAAAACCATTTTCCAGGGACTAATCTGAGTGTAAATTGTGACAGGTATACATCAACTTCACCCTCCCCAGACATTAACCTCACTCGGGATATGACCCCTGTAATTGGTGACTCTTTGGTAGCCCATCAACCACTTTCCAAGGATCAGATCCTATCACCAGACATGGAACTGGAGGCGATCTTGTTTGCCTCCCGTGATATGGAACCTTTGACTATAAAATTTTCCTTTCTCACTGAGACTGTGGATCCTCCCAATCTTGCATCCATAAGGAATGTCACCCTTAGAAAAAAAATGACCCACTAAATATAAAAAAGTCTCTGCCTGTTCCCTGGAAAATGAGGAGTATCACACTGCCTATGTGGGTAATCCTAGGAATGAGATTAGCGGGAGGTCTTTTTCCAATTATCTCCCTGCTACACCTGACTCATCAAACATTTCTAATATTGTTGATCTTCGAGATCTTAGAGAATATTTTCCTGAGAACCATGGTCACCCATGACCCTATTGTCCTTGAATGTAAGAGGCCTGGGAGCGGCCATTGAATTAGCTCTCTGAGAATCGTCATATAGACCCATAGCCCTTCACTCGTACTAATTCAAGAGACGTTGATCCCCCGTGAAAAGACATGGGATGTACGATGCACTCCTATCTATCTGTCGTGATTGATGTGTATGCACTAGGGATATGGTTGGATTTCCTAATGGGTTGGGGGTGATGTGGAACCCAAAAATAATTGATCTTAAGGCCTACGTCTCATGTGCATGTATTATTCTTACAAGGCATCTGGTTGTTTTGAATATTAGAGTGGGATTTCTAAATACTTACACCCCCTTCATGGATAGGATAATATTTTGGGATCAGATATCATATTTGAGACTATTGGCGTTGGGCTCACTCATTATGGTAGTGGATCTTAATTTATCCATGGGCCATGGGGAAATATGGAGTGTCAAAGCTAGAGTGGACTATTTGTTTATCTTTTTTAAGGATTTCATGGAGCTCATGCTCTAACAGACATGACCCCTCACCCACTGGCTCTCACTTGGAGAAATGGGAGAATTGGGGATGAGGGTATATCCAAGTGATTGTATTGATTTCTAATTAGATCTAATTTGCAGACTATGATGGGAGGTTTGCAATCAAACATTATTCCTTCCTATTTGTCAGACCACGGACCCATCTCACTAGAGTGGAAGGAGGTGGCAAGGATGCGTCATTATCCTTTCAAATTTAATCCAAGGTGGCTAGAAAAGAAGGGGTTTGACACATTGATTTCTAATACTTGGAGGAGGCTAATTATCCCTGCTCCACAAGACTTCTCAACTCTCATTTGTAAAAATTGAAGGCATTAAAGAGGGATGTCAGCACATGGTGCAAAGCGAAGAGTGTGGTGGAATTAAACTCCCTAATTGAAAAAAAAAATGATGATTGGGTTAAATGATCCTTTAGACCCCTTTTTATTCTCTGCTCTCTATAGCGATAAAATTTTGGCACTGGAGGGAACAAAAAGGAACATCCTTTTATCACAGGAGGAGGACATAAGGATAAAAATCTGGGCTATATGGTTGGCAGTTGGGGATAAGAACACTGGTTTCTTTCATAAATATGAAAATATGAGAAAGAAGATTAATACCATTGAGGATATTTGGGATGAGGAAGGCCACCACTACACAAAGCAGCAGGACAATGAGGAGGCAGTTGTTAAATATTTTAGCAGGTTTTACAGATAGATTGATTGTAATATTGGGTTCCAATTGGATTTTATTAACCTAGTTCCTATGATTTTCTTGGAGCAGGACAATAATGAGATGGGCAAATTGATTACTAAGGAGGAATTATTGGCTGCCATCAAGAATTTTGCAAAAGAAAAGAGCCTCGGACTGGACAGTTGGGGTATAAACATTTTCCATCATTTTTGGGATCTCATGCACCCAAAACTACTTGCCATGGTAGAGGAATCTAGAACAAAAGGGTACATCACTGGGGCCGTCAATTCCACCTTCATTGCCCTGATCCTGAAGTCGGATGCTCCCAAAACTTTGCATATTTTCATCCCATATCACTGTGAAACTCAGTGTATAAGATCATTTCAAAAATTATTGCTCCAAGAATTAAACCAACCTTATCAAAGTTTATTTCCCCATAATAGTTTGGGTTTCTCGAAGGTAGATAGATTCATGATGTTGTAGCTATCATGCTACATTCAATGAAAACTAGAAATCTAAATTTGTGCCTAATGAAAGTAGACCTAACAAAGGCCTACGACTGCATAGACTGGGAGTTTTTAAAGTTGATATTGATTAAAGTGGGATTGTCAGCATGCAACTCGAACTGGATCATGGCTTGTATAAAGTCCTCAAATTTTGTTGTGATTGTAAATGGTCTGCCAACAAGGTTTTTTCTTGCTCATAGGGGTTTGAGACAGGGTTGCGCCCTTTCTCCCCTCCTTTTCCTTCTCATTATTGATTGCATAAGTCTTAAAGTGAGGGATTTGAGGATCAGGGGGAAATAACTGGTTTCAAAATTACCAGAACTTCCACAGTCTCACATCTATGTTTTGTGGGTGATTTATTATTTGGAGGGACAAAAGACCTGGGAGAGTGGAATACCTTACATAGGATCATCCTTTCCTTTGGCATTGTGATTGGTTTAATGATGAATAAGCACAAGTCTTTTTTGATTTATGGGAATAGTGAGGATTCGATAATCAGATATATTTGTGGTATTTTTAATGTTACAAGTAGAAATATGTAGTTAGGCTTTGATTACCTTGGATTCATACTAAAGCCGAATTGCTATAAAAACAAAGATTGGGACTGGCTAATTAAAAGAATGGAAAAAAAACTGTTGGGGTGGCATCACAGGTGGCTGACGAGGGGGGGCACATTGATATTGTTGAAATTTGTACTACAAAGTATATCGGTATACTAGATGCAACTTTTCATACTACTGAGGGAGGTATTGCACAGGTTAGAAACTAGCATGACAAAATTCTTGTGGTTAGGCAGCAAACAAATGGGAAAATTACACTTGGTAAGATGGCCAATTTTGGCAAGGAAAATCTAGGAGGGAGGCTAGGGCATCTTGGATATGGGCTCTTTCAACAAATCGCTAGTAATAAAGAACATGTGGAGGGTATTGACTGGTACTAGCCTTTGGTCTGCCATAATGAGAGAAAACTACATGAGTGGATTACCTCTTGCTACTTGGGTTCGTAATGGAGCCAAAATATCGACAAAAAAGTCAACAATCTAGGGCGGCATGAGGAAAATTTTACCCCGGTTTCTGATGTTCATGAGATGAGAAGTCGGAAATGGAACCGAGAATGAGGTGGGACTTGATGCCCTGAAGGGGATGATAGGGAGCCATTCCTTATTGTTTAATTTACTGGAAATCATCCACCAAAAGGGCATATATACACTTCATCAGTGCATTGATGATCATAACAATACCTCCAGACAACAAGGGTGGAAATCGGAAGAAATGATGGAAATTGTTGGGCCACATGCAGCAGAATGGGACCAATATCTACTAAAAATTAGACAAGTTGGTATAATGATCACCATTGGGGAGGATCAAATGGTATGGGATGGAAATTTTAAGAAGGGGAAGCCAATGGTAAGGGAAGTTTAACATAGAATCCCCAAGCAGGAGAAAATGATGGATGGAAATACTTGGTTTCAAGAACCTAGAAAGGGGATATGCCAAACAAATTAAATATATTTAGATGACTGGTACTTAATGACCAAATACTGACATGGTATAATTTATAGAAACAAGGTTTTGTTGGCTCGAGCATTTACATACTATGCCAAAATGATTTGGAGGATGTGGAACACCTATTCCTTTTCTATATACATGCCCTGGTTGTCTGGAAAGGTGTTCTTGGAAAATACAAAGTCCCATACATAAGCTTTTTTACAGTAAAATCCTATTTCCTATATTGGTACAAGAACCATAAGATATATCACTTTCTACCAATCTATATCTTTTGGTCGATTTGGAGGAGCAGGAATGGTGAAACGTTTTAACAGAAATCAATTTTTGTACATAGGGACATGATTAAAACTATGGCGTACTTTAGTGAGGTTAGCCCTGCAAAAGGAAAGGTGAATAATAGACTGGTCAAGTCCAAAAATCTACGGAAGGTCCACCCAGTGGGTTTCTTTGATGGTTCCTACAAGATGGGGAAATGTGGATGTGGGGATTTCACTAAAATCAATCATATTTCCTACTATCATTTCTAGTTGGAAGGAGGTACATGAACCAATAATAGAGTAGAGATCATTGCCTTATTGGGTCTGTTATCAACTGCAAGGTGGTTTGGCATTAAGAAACTGCAAGTATACGAAGATGCAAAGAACATCATCGACTGGATTAAGGATCACAATGCCTTTAGTCTGCATATTCTATCAAATTGGATGAATCATATTAGGGTCCCGGTAAATTTCTTCCACCATATCCATTTTGAACATATTTATAGGGAACAAAATGAAATAACTGACCTCCTATCCAAAAGTGGTTTGTGATCCAGATTTAAACAAGAATGCAACAAATTACAGATATAACCATAAATAAAGAGATGCAGCAGAAATAATACTTCATTTCATTAATGTAAAATACTGAAATATGCTTACAAACAGAAATGGAAATAAACTAGCTAGGGCAATGGTAGCTTATCTCTAAGAAGAGATGTGGCAGTTGCATGCCTCTGAACTGTCTTACAATGAGGCTAAAAGGCCTATTTATTGTTGAGAAACAATGGAAAACCCTAAACATCCAAAAACATAACCCTAGGAGATGAAGCACCAAACTATGGGCCCCATTTGGGTAAATTGGTACATCAACTTCCCAGGGTCGTAAATTTGCCATACGATCTTCGTTTGACGCGCACAATACCTCGCTATAAATATCTATCTGAGGACTACAACTTTTGAGTGAGCAACAAGACCCATGTTTCTCCTAGTTTTCCCAAAAAACATCATTTGGGGCCTCAAAACGGCTCCGGAAGTTCAGGACCCGAAAAACCTACCAAAAATAGTAAATTTTGCTACAATTAAGGAAACTGAAAAACTAAAAGAGATAGTTGTGGGGGTCCAAGTGGGATAGGCGGGTGGCTACCAACATCCACCAGGATCATTCCTCCCCCCTTAGGAAGAAATGGTCCCGATTGCGTTGAGTCCCTCCATGAGATGAGGAAACGTCTACTGAACTTGGTCCTTGGTGAGCTGTTCTGCAACCTGTGATGTGTCCAGTAATGGTGGGAAGCATGGTCGATGGCGGTCCACATTGAACACTCGATGCAAGCAAAGGAAAGGGGGAATGTTGTGCTCCAAAGAATTGTTTCCCAAAACCTTGGTAATGGCGTAAAGACCATATCAGAGTGGTCTGAGCTTCTAATGGTCTCTTGTAAGGCGTTCTTTCTAGAGATGCAACCAAACTTTGTCGCCCACTTGAAACTTGTGTGGTACCTGATGCTGATCATGTCGCTACTTGTACTTGGCATTTTCCAGAATGGAGCGACGATATGTTGAGCCATTGGGTAGAGGTGATCTAGGAGTCATATCGAATCAATGCTTGACCTAACAGTGCAACAGTACCCCTGTGGGTGAGGAGAAGATGTTCCTGTATTCTTTCATGATCGTATCCATCTGTTGCTACTACTGGGTGGAGGAACCCTTTGGGGAGGTCATGGATGTGGCGACGATCTTCCACTTACTTTGAGAGTTAACCAAACAAAGAATGAATTTCCTAGTTTGGGAGATGATATTGTTGCATTTCTTAGCAGAGATCAAAGAGATGGCGGTAGGTGGGGCTACCTCTGATATCCTGTATAATGAATTACCCAAAGAAATAATAACAGCATGAGGCCTTGACTCATACACATCATGTTGCTTCCATAAGTATATTTGGCCTAATAATACATCACAAACATCAAGAGGTGCAACATCACACAATACCTCATCTGTGAAGGGCTTGATGTTGTAGGGAAGGTGGCATTATTGGTGGACTCAGAGATCTCGCCCTTGGTGAAGCCAGTGGATGTTGTACAACTTTGGGTGTGGTGTGGTCGGTAGGCCCAGCCGCTTCATGACCTCTGCTGAAATGAGGTTCTTTTGGATGCCACTGTCAACAATGAATTGTAGTAGCAAACCCTTCACCCACGTTTGTGAGTGAAAAAGACGCTCCCCCTCCTCTAGATATTTGGGCTCATTCTTCTGGACCTTGGCGGTGGAAACAGTGGCATTGGGCTCCGCATCAATGATTTGCTTCCCTTTGTCATTCCCCTTGTCGGGTTCTGACTCAAGGTTGGAACATGCATCTAATACTGAAGCCTTCAACTAGGCCACCAGCGACTACTTGGTCCAACACTCACTTGTGTTATGAGTGGGTCTCTTATGGAACTCACACCACTTTCCTGTGTCCTTCTTTGACTTCGTGGTGTTTTTCTTTTCTTGCGGCTTTGACGGATTGTCTTGAGCCACCCCGCCTTAGCTTTGTCCTTTGTTCTTCGGATTTGCAAATCCAAAGTCTCGCTTCTTTTGTTTAAACTTCTGCTCGATCTTGACAACGTATCGGTACACCATGCCAAGTGAGGAGATGTTTAGGAACTCCATCCCATCCTGGATGTACCTATGTAGGCAGCCGCGATATTTGAGTACCAAATTCCGCTTAGAATCCTTTATACCCAACTTTGTGCGAAGGGTATGAAAAATATTGGTAAACTCTGGCATATCTTGGTCCCTTCCCTACCGTAGCGTAGTTCACTTTATGTATTTGTCCTCATAGCTCATGATAGGGTAGTACTTCTCCTTGATGGCATCCTAGAATGAATTCCAAGTGGGTGCAGCTGAAACAGTGAGGTTGTACTTTCATCCTTCTGTTCGTAGTAGGTTTCCCACTAGTCCTTGACGTGGGGGCTACTTTGAGAAGTACAAAAGTGATCTTTTCCCAGCTGGAAAAATCATGAACCAAAAACTAACCTTCTAGCAGATTTAACCATTTATCTATGACATCTGCATATATCTAATCCTCGAATATGGGGATTTCAAATTTAACTTGTACCTTAAAGGATGTGGCATTTCTAGAGTAGCTGTTGGAAGCAAATGTGTCTCCCCTGGGTAGCCGCTGAAGGATCTAGGAAAAGTTTTCCATCATCGCATTCCTTTGTCACTCGAGGGCTTCTTCGAGCATGATTTTGATAGGATACCCTGCCCCCTCATCTTTCTTTTCATCCGCCATCAGAGGTTGTCGGGATTTTCGAGGCTGGTCTTGCAAAGGTTTGACTAGTTCAAGCCCTAACTCCTTATATCCCGACCTCGTTGGGGACATGCAAAGAGAAACATAGAAAGAGTAGAGCACTCTGACACCACTGATTCGAATTTAAACAAGAATGAAACAAATTACAGTTATAACCATAAATACAGAGATGTAGCATAAATAATACTTCATTTCTTTAATGTAAAATATTGAAATATGCTTACAAACATAAATGGAAATAAACTAGCTAGGGCGATGGTAGCTTATTTCTGAGAAGAGATGTGGCGATTACATGCCTCTAAAATATCTTACAATGAGGCTCGAAGGCCTATTTATTGTTGAGAAACAATGGAAAACCTTAAACATCCAAAAACATAACCCTAGGAGATGAAACGCCAAACTATGGGCCCCGTTTGGGTAAATTGGTACATCAACTTTCCGGGGTCGTAACTTTGGCATACAATCTCCGTTTGACGTGCACAATACCTCGTTAGAAATATCTATCCGAGGACTACAACTTTTGAGTGAGAAACATTGGTCCACAGATCCATGTTACTCCCAGGTTTCCCAAAAAACGTCGTTTAGGACCTCAAAACAGCTCTGGAAGTTCAGGACCCGAAAAACCTACCAAAAATAGTAAATTTTTCTACAATTAAAAAAACTGAAAAAACTAAAAGAGACAGTTGTGGGGGTCCAAGTGGGATAGTTGGGTGGCCACCAACATCCACCTGGATTAGTTTGAGGGTGGAACCTGGTAAGATCTTATATGCAATTTATGAAAGCCAGGTTAAGATCAAGGAAGATTACATAAACTTCATATGAGATTACTAACCTTGGTCCTTCATAGATGTCATGGACATGCTATTTGTAACTCGGTTTTTGTACTCTGTTTATTTTCAATAGCTTATGAGGAGTCAAGTCATAATTTTTTTATAAGAAGTATTAGGGGGGAAAGACCATATTCCATAATTTTGGGAGATTGTGAGAAGACATGTAATATCGAGTAGCACAGTAGAAAAGGGTGCACAAAGCGCTGATTCAATTCTGTAGAAATATATTACTGTAAATGGGATGGGTAGAAAGCAATAGAGATACTAAGAAACAAGACGTTGGCTTAGGGGGTCCTGACCCAAGTTCAGAGTTAGTTGTGCAAACCAACAAATCCCTACACTACTAGCCCTTAGGGCTTGGCACTGCAACTCTGCTAAAAAAGCCTTCAAACCTTCGCGAAGGTCTACGATCAGCCTTTGCCAACCCTTAACAGTTGATTTATCAACTTACGCGCATTAGAGAACAATCTTAAATTAGTGTTCACAGATCTACTTAAGTTATTTAGTAAACATAAAAAAATCATCACAGTCTTTGCAAAAGTACTTAATATGCATTGCGTATATCTATTAAGACGTATTCAAGAGAATCGCGATCATTAGATCAATAATTCATAAACACATTATTCATCCACAACATATATCATAAATAGAAGTAAGCAGAGATAAATAGATATACACAGGATTTCTTCTATAACTTTCTTTATTTATCTTCAATTCAGCTTAATACAGACTCAAAAATACCTGAATACTCAACTGCAGAGGTCCACGCACTCAATTGTAGACTCTACCTAGGCCTTTGCGCACTCAGCTACAGAGCCTTTCTTCTCCTATCTGACCCACTTCTCTACGCTATCACTTCTAAGACTCCATCGTATCCACATAGACATGCCTTGGACTCTCTAAGACATGCCTATTTATAGACTTTTACATACAATCCCATGGTCAGTGGACCATGGGTGGATCTCAAAACTGACTCAAACTTTACATAAACAAGGGGATAAAACCCCTTTGACTCCTAATCCTATACGCACTCCACATCCACAAATCGAGGAGACTTTACATTACTTACAAAAATATATCAAAACTTGAGTTATTTTAACCCCAAAACTAACCCAGGACACCCCATCCCAACGCAAGATAATTGTACTTCCTCTTTTATTATGAAATGAAGTTTTTTTTTTCTTACTGAAACAAATTGAGCCCTTCTAATCGAATAGGATAGTAATTCACTAGATTTATTATTGAATGGATGAATCTATGAGTTGAGAGTATTGTTACCCGCTACAGCTTTGACTTCGATTTTAGCTTCAACTTCAACATCTACGGTAGTCTCAGCCTCAGCCTCAACCTCGTGACTGTTAAGCAACTTAGCCATCCCCTCTTTCAAGTGTGCATGGCTCCCTTTCAATTCGTCGATTCTCTTCAACAATTACTTAGAAGGTGGCAGCACCTGCACCTTGAGCTCCTGGGGATTGGAAGAGCCTGACTGGGAATCTGTTGCTGCCAATGGCGAGGGAGACAAATAAACATCTATAGAGTGACAAAAATATGAACACTCGACCACATGAAGAAGCTCAAAAACCATGAAAACATGAAGAACAAGAAAAGTGAACTCAAAGTCCAGTATGTTTAAAGGCCTCAGAGCTACTAAGTCAGATTTGATTGGGTTCTTTGTAATACCCAATTAAGGACTTTGTTGATTGTTCAAGCTCTATTGATAATAATTGTGTGTTGGATTAATTCCAGGATAGAGAAATAGGACAGATCCTAACATGACCATTACGTTTCCCAACTTCATTTGAGTCCTTGCCTAGGTCAAGAAGAGTTATCGCCGGTGATGGAGGGCCTTGAACTTGTGTGGGTATATCAGGAAAATCGCGCACACAACTATAAGAAGACATTACAAAACTCCATTTGTGGGATGAAGCAACCCACTGCAACGAAAAGGAGGGTGAAGGTGTTGCTTAGGTGTACAATGACTTGTGTGAGTAGAGACACCTGTCAAATTTGTATTGAAAGGAGGACGACGAAAATAGACGTTTATGATTGATTGAACTAGTCTAGATAAACCTCACAAAAAAACACCGGAAAGGGGACTCAGAGAAGGATGTCCCCTCTCCCCACTACTATTTTTGCTTGTCATGGAAGGACTTAGCAGAATTATATCAAAAGAGCGTCGCATGGGGCACATACAAGGCATCAAGATCACCAACGACTGCACATTGCCACACTTATTATTTGTTGGTGATGTCCTACTTTTACTTAACAACAATATTGGGGATTTCACTGATTTACATTCAGTTATGCTACTATTCAGTATAGCCACTGGCATGGATATCAATGACAGTAAATCTACCATCACTACATCAGACTGCTCCCCACATGAGATTCATTATGCTCTTCACAGGTTCCCCATTATATTACAATCGTTGTATGAAGGACTCAAATATATTGGGTTCCATCTAAAGCCTGAGAACTACAAAATTGCAGGTTGGATATGGTTGGTGGCTAAGATTGAGCACAAGCTCAATGTCTGGTATCACAAATATCTATCAAGAGCTGGTCTACTTGTTCTCACAAAATTTGTTTTGGAAGCTACTCCCGTCTACTGCATGTCCTTCGCATGGATCCCAAGGGGTATCCTCTCGAGAATTCAAAAACTATGCTGCAAATTCCTATGGAAGAGAAGTCAGGAAGGAAGACTATTTGCATGGGTACGTTGGGAGTTGATTTCCCTACCTAAGAAAATGGGAGGGTGGGGCATTAAAATATTGTCACATTTCTCCTATGCCCTTGCAGCTAAATTTGGATGGTAGATTCTCACATCTCGTAGCTTATGGACTGTGATTGTCCTTCAAAAATACATCCACCTTCTTGACATTATGGGTTGGATCAGGCTACCCTCCTGGAGAACAATGGGCTTATCGATTATATGGAAATCTGTCCTCAATTCTATATCAAATATTCGTGATGGGTTAACCTGGCGAATTAAATCAGGCTCCTATGTTAGAGTTTGTTTGGACTCATGGATAGGAAGTGGCAATGCATACGGGCTTCCACAGGAATTGGTCACTCATTTATCCAATTCGGGCATCACACATCTTGAATAGATAGTAGATCTTGAGAACACCAATCATTTTTCACAAGCCTGGAAATCAACAATTCAATTGGACATCCCAGATATATGGCATCAAGATTGGGAAATCTACATTAATGCCCTCTCTGAATCACATGTCAAGATCACTACAGGAGACGATGAAATGATTTGGGCTTTGGAAAAACACGACAAGTATACACCTAAGGATGGATACCCTATCATCTTCTCAGCTCATCGACCACTAGTCCTTGAGAGGTGGTGGTACTTACTCTGGAAGTTGAAAGCACCTCCTTTCTCTCGACTTTTCCTGTGGATGGTACTCCAGAATAAAGCCCCCACTAGGGATAACCTTATGAAACACTCTTTCAATGGTCCTTAATGGTGTTGTTTATGTCGACAAAGCTCTGAAACAATTGATCATCTTTTTTAGCATTGTCCTGTCACGTTGTATCTGTAGGGAAAGCTCCTTATCTCTATCCACATTCATACTCAATGGCAAGGCAACACTATTCAAGAGGTCTGGAACACTTGGTGGTCGATGGTCAAGCCACTTAAGGCCCGGAATGTCCCCATCCTTATCTGCTGGCCCATTTGGCTAGCTAGGAATAATATTATTTTCAGTAACATATCACCTAACTGGAACCCTATATATGCTCAAGCCCTATCCATCTATTACCTTATTCCTGATGATGATACTCCCACCTCCCACCGCACTGTTATCCCTAGATCTATAGATAAAAACATACCCTAGGCTTACTTCGATGGTTCTACACAAGAGGAGGGATGTTAGGGGGGCGCTATAATACATCTTTCTGACACGCTTCTACAAAATCGAGATGGGGCTAGGTAATGGGACAAACAACTTTGTTGAACTAATCATCCTCAAACATCTTCTACAATTTGCATTAGAAAAATAGTGTAGGCATTTGCAAATTTTTGGGGACTTCAAGATCATTATCAATTGGTTCAACAATATATCTAATTGTCATGCATTTTCTATGAGGCATATACTGGATGAGGCACTTCGATTAAAGGCACAATTTGATTCCATTGTTTGTCATCATATCTACAGGGAATGTAATCAAATTTCCGACCAACTTCCCAAGGAGATTGCGGTCCGGCCTAGGGGTTAATGCATGATACAGGAGCAGAGGGACGACGACTTCTACCAATACTACCACGGACCATACATCGACATCAGAGCATAGGGGCCCGATGGGCCTATGTATTTTGTATTTTTGATTTCCTTACAGTGTATACTCAGATAACATTATGATGTAAATATTGGCAGATATCACCATGAGCACTCCCACTAGGTTTTTTTGTACACAGTATTTTTGAAGGGCGAGTCGCCCCAGCTTACAACATATTTGTACACAATATTTTGGAGGGTCGAGTTGCCCCAACTTACAACATATACTTTTATAAGCATCTACAACATGTAATGTTCCTATCTTAATGAAAATTACGATTTTTCTTGGAAAAAAAAATTAATCAACTTTAAAATACTAAATAAATTGATTCTTGATCCTTGTTAGAGCTATTGGTGTTTATTAGTTTTTTTCCCATGGAAAATTCATAATTTCATTAGTAAAATAAATTACATTTTGTAGATGCATATGCATATTCCGATATTTCTATTGATAAACACTGCATCTGTAGAGGCAGTGAACAACAGCTACCCTATCCTCTTAGGGAAGTAGCCCATACAGTGTCTAAAAGAGAGTCAAAATGATAAAAAATGACAACAGAGTATATATTATCTTATTCCTCGCAAGGAGATAATACCAAAAACATGAACAGAGCCAAAACTATGGCTGCATATCAAAACAAATACAACATAGGAAATATGTACAAATTATGTTCCAGATTCCGATCTTTAATTCAAAATGTCCATAAACGACATGTGATAGAACTGGGGGTGTTCCCCATCAATCTGTTTGATGATCAGCTAGTTGCCCTACTCCCGGATCGCGCCTTCTTTGGAAAGACGGCCAGCCTCTGTGTTCCGCTCCATGTATATATGATTACATGAAAAATGGTCAAAACTGGAAATCAATCTTAAAGCCTCATCAAGAATGTGTCTCAATGTGAAAGTCCTGCAAGAAGATACTCCATTCAACCAATCACAGACAATCTTAGAGTCACCAAATAGTTGTAATGCAATGCAGCCCTTCTCCAATGCAAAATGAATGATATGATAAGCTGCTGAAAGCTCTGCAAAGTTATTTGTGCCCCTTCTAAAGCCCATAGATAGGCTGTAAGAGTGCCTCTCAGATAAGTGTAGAATGGCCCCCCCACCACAGCCATCTTCTTGTGCTGCCCCATCAAAGTATGCCCAGGGTCTACTGAGGTCAATCTGTTCCTGGGTGATAGAGCGGGGAATAGGGGGAGAAGGGTCATCAGGGATAAGATCATAGTCTACTTTGATCATGGCTACCAAACTAGACCATCTAAGGGGGGTGTTATGGAATATCAATTGATTTCGAGCTATCCATATAGCCCAACAGAACAACAGGGGAAGGTTTCTCAATTTATGAGGCCAGACAAAATGGTACCACAGATTCCAGGCTTCAACCAAAGAGCCTACTGACCAATTATAACTAGAGGGGATAGCTGCAGACACCAGATTCCAAGCGCTACGCACAACATGGCAATGTAGAAAAATGTGGGAAGCAGATTCTCCTGCATTGTTGCAAAAGTAACACCAGTGAGGGCCGTAAAAGGCTCTCTTCAACAGGTTACCTCTAATGGGGATCTTGTTTTTCAAAATACACCACATAAGAACTCTAGATCTAGGAGGCGCCTTAAGCTTCCAGAGGAGTTTCCACCACTATAGAATGACCTGGGGCTTACGCGGATTTGCCATTACCAAATAACCCTCCTTGGGTGTATATCCCCAAGATTTCACTAGGGCCCAGATAATCTCGTCCTCCCCCTCCGTGATACGGATATGTGCCTCCATAAGGGCCTGTGTAAATTCCCTCCAGTGTTGCCTCCAATGAGGTGGGATATTGAGTTGGCCATCTGATTTCCATGCCTATTGAAGGAAGGAGGAGTTGTGATTGTCAGCTATATGAGTGAGGTGTGCGATATTCTGCTCCTTTAAGTGTGCTAATAGAGCTAGAGGCAATCTATGCATGTCCCCACAACCAATCCACAGATCAATACCAATGCGCACACTGTCCCCCGAATGAATCCTCCAGGTAATGCCTAAGCGGATGGGCTCCAATGCCTTCAGAACAGCCTTCCAAATAATCGATATGCCCGTGTAGTGTCTAGCCAGACTTCGGATCCAATCCACTACTCATGTCAGAGCAATGTATTTCGAGTAATTAACCCTAGTCCATAAATTGTCTGAAGCCACCAATTGCCAACCGAGCTTCGCAGCGAGCACATATGAAAATCCATCTAGCTTTTTGAGGCCCCGCCCCCCATTTTTTAGGGAGTGTGAGCGCATCCCAATTTTCCCAAGCGAATATCCTCCTTGGTTGTTTACCTCTCCATAAGAATCTGCAACAAATATTTCGAACCCTGGACAGAATACCTCTAGGGATCCAAGCCAGGGACATCCAGTATAGAGGAGTCGCTTCCAGAATACTTTTGATGAGGGTCAAACGGCCAGCACAAGAAAGAAACCTGAGGTACCATATGTTGAGCCTTTTCTCCAGCTTAGCAATGAGCCAAGTCCAATCCGCAATCTTGTACCCAATTGGTTTCAACTTGTAACCTAGATATTTCAATCCCTCAACCAGTTCCAACTGTGTGAAGTGGAATCTGTTAAGTGCATAATGAATTTCGTGTTGAGTGCATGTCGTGACCGTCAAAGTGGA
This sequence comes from Pinus taeda, assembly GCA_000404065.3. NCBI lineage: Eukaryota > Viridiplantae > Streptophyta > Pinopsida > Pinales > Pinaceae > Pinus > Pinus taeda. Next base: position 90,363 of record APFE030666918.1, on the reverse strand, counting down.
TTTTCCTTCATTAATGATCATACCTGTAGCCTTCTAGAATAAGGAAAATATATCTCTGATCAATGTAAGGTCCCCAACACTACCATTGAGAAAAACCAGCACATCGTCCACAAATAGAAGGTGTGTAAGAGTGCATTCCTCCATAATCTTTATACCTCTGAGTCTACCACATCTATGTTCCTCCAAAATGATCCTACTGAATCTTTCCATAAGCAAAAGAAAAAGCAATGGTGATAGAGGACACCCTTTCCTCAGACCACAAGCCAAGGTGAAGAAGGGGGTAGCACTACCGTTAACTAGAACACTGAAAGGTATGTTAGTGATGCAACCCATGATCCATTTAATGAACGAGAAAGGAAAACCAAGATGAGTTAGAAGCATCCTCAGGTATAACTAGTTAACCTTGTCAAATGCTTTAGATAAATCCACCTTTATAATCATACCTTTGCCTTTTTTGCAGTGGAGGGTGTGTAATACTTCCTGTGCCGTCCCTATCGCCTCATGAATTTGCCTGTCCTTTAGGAATGCAAATTGCTCAGGGAGGATATGCTTTGATAAGATAGGCTTCACACGATTAGCAATTATTTTAGCTATTATCTTGTACAAACAATTACAAAGCGAAATGGGACGAAAATCATCAAATGAGGAAGGATTATCCGTCTTCGTAATGAGGGCTATAAAAGTGGAGGTGATGGACTCCTCCACGACTGTGAGAAGATCTGACCCTATCACTTCGAAGAATGTTAAATAAAATTCAACGGACCAGCTATCAGGTCCAGGGCTTTTGTCTTTACTGAACCATTTCAATGTGGCCTCCAATTCTTCTAAGGTGACTTCCCGAACCAATTCCTCCTCATCTCCAAGCTCCACATATCTGGGGAAAAGCTGAGTGACTCTGATAATTTCTGCTAAATAGTGTCTCTGGGGTCCTGGTAGGTAGATTTACAATGAGAGTTTGCAAGTGAGGCAAGCTGAGGGAAAGTGTTAGCTGTACCTCCATGACCATCCTGCGTTTTCCAAATAGTATTAATAGCTTTCTTGCCATTAGCAAACTTATGATAAAATTTAGTATTTGCATCCCCTTCCCGAACCTAGATGGCTCTGCTCCTCAATATCCATTTTTCTTCTCTATCCTTGAGTATATTTCCTCGTGCCGAGTAGAGGGTAGTGATGTTGTGCTTGTGTTCTTCTGATCTAAATAGACTACCTTGCTCTTGCTTGAAAAACCCTAGATCGACCTCAATCTGTCTCAATTCTAGGTCCCCCTGTAATTTTTTTTGATGAGCCCATTTTCTGGACATCTTTTTCAGCTCAACTAGGTTGTGGATAAAGCCAGTCATAACAAAGCCCCTTTCCCTCGGAGGGTTCCTTTTCCAAAAATCGGTGATCATGCTGATGTATGATGCATCCTTAAGCCAGGTAGAACTGAATTTAAAAGGCCCTTTCAGCCTATCTCTACCATTATCCAACTCCAGAAAAATAGGAAGGTGCTCTGATAGACCACCCAAGCCAACCCATTTCCGGATGTTAAGCCCCAATTCCATGACCTGTTCCTTGACAAGAAATCTATCCAACCTTCTAGCTAGTCCATTCTCCCCCACTCTATTGTTCCTCCAAGTAGCTTGCATCTTTGCTGCTGAGATGTCTTTGAGATGGTGTTGATCCAATATGGAAGAGAAGTAGTCCAAAAGGGAATCCCTTTGTGCTCAGTGGCCCCAAGACTCCACATGGCCAATAGAAAAATTGAGGTCCCCTCCGACTATAAGGTTCTCAGCCGAAAAAAGTTCCAGTTTCAGTAGGCAATCCCATAATTCAGGTCAATTTTGGCAAGGTCCATAAATGTTGACAATCCTGAAGGAGATCCCCAGCTCCGTAGAGTGTACATCAGCTCCTATGAATCCCTGACCACCCCAGCCATTGATTTCCTCTATAGTCCGGGTATTAATGCCCACAACAAGGCCTCCGGAACGGCCATGGGCATCTAACCTAGAAAATCTCCACCCTGGCAGAAATAGTTCAAGAGTTCGAGTAATGTCATTTGCAGGACCCAGGGTCTCTTGAAGGAATATGATGTCCAGAGCTTCCGCAGCAAGTAATCGACGAAGTGCTAGTTTTTTATCGGGCCTAGCAAGCCCCCTGCAATTAAAGGATAAAATCTTCATGGAGGGGGTTCGGAGGGGGTTGTTCTTACTCTAAGAACCCAAGGAATGGTTGATTGCTTGTCCATTGCAATGTAAACATCTGCTTGGGCTTGGCCGATTTTGAATTCAGAGGGGCAGCCTCGGGTAGTCTTGTAAGAGGGTGGGGGGTGGAGGATATCAAGACCCACCTGATTAGGGGCCATGTTCCTTAAGCGAGACCAAGTGATGTATCTAGGAACCATAACCGACGACAAGGATGCCAAGGGTAGAGGGGGAGGGATGCATAAAGTAGTAGGGGATGTGGGAGGGAGAGTGGAAGGGGGGGGCTAATTTCGCAAGCACTATGAATAGGGGCTTCAAATGAGAAAACAGAGCCCAGACCCAAAATTTGTGCAGCTATAGAATTATGAACATTAGAAATGCAATGAGTGGGTGGAAAATGGGTGGATTGCATACCCAAAGTGTTGGAGTCCCTTGAGGCAGCAGCGGCCAAACCAGGAACAGAAGGCGTGGATCGATGGGGCGGCCGACCACGCTTCCTCGGAGCGCTGAGAGCAAGTGCCGGAGATCTCAAAATAGGTCCTGAGAGAGTGGTAGTACCTCCAGAGCGTGGGGTAGCCAACCTTTGAATATCCACAGATGCATGAGGCAGTTTCTCTCCGTCAAGGTCCTCATGTGACTGAGCCTCCTGCTCAGGGGCATTCAGAGGGATTTGTCTTGCAAAATGTTTGTTATTCCACTTGTTCAAAGGACAGTCTTTGAATAAGTGCCCCACCTTGTGGCAGTGGCGACACCTGAACGAGACTCCCTCATAGTCCAGCAACTGCCTCCTCGCTACATCCCTCCACTGAATGTTAATAAACTCCAGAAGCCCGTCTGTGAGGTCCAAATAAACTAAAATCCTGGCGAATGCCATTTTCCCCGTAGAGATAAATGAGTCATCATAGGTAAGAAACTTGCCCATGGCATCCCCAATCTGTTTGAAAACCTGCTCAGTCCAGAAGTCAATGGGAAGACCAGGGAGGCGAACCCAAATCAGTCTCGCCCCCGCCCTTTCAAGTTCTGGGTCAAACATAGGCATCCATCTTCGAAGGAGGACATGAGCCTAGTCAATGTGCCAGATTGTGGAGTGAACCTAGTTAGTGTGGGCAAGACATTTGAACCTCATAGCGAACCACCCACGAACAAAAGTCTGTACCCTAGGAGGTTCCAACAGATGATGTCCCCAAACCTCCATAGTCCATTTTTGGAGCCGCTCCACACTATGGTGTCGGCCCCTCACATGCCCCACCAGTGCCTTCTCCGCCGAATCCATGGCTTCACAAAACGTCGTGTCCTCGGCAAGCTTGAAAAAGATTTCGTTACTACACAAAGGGAGGCGCTTTTTTCTCTTGGATGTCCCTTTCTGCTTGCCGCTTGTGCCACCAACCAAATTATCCTCCTGTACCACCTCGTGTGAAGCCAGGACCTTATCTGTCAGAGGACCTTTAGCACCAAGGTTGTCAAAATGCCCCGAAATGATCCCAATACCAGTTAAATTGCCCATAGAAGGGTTCCCCGAGATCTGCGGGAGTGAATGTACCTGCAGCCTGCCCACCTGAGCCGAAGGGCCTTCCTCCAAGGGTTTTTCCGCCGCTATCTCTGCAGGAATGGAACACTGGTCTAGCCCTAGGGTTTGAGTCACCGGGGCACTCCAAAGTACGGCCTCCGCCTAAGAGTCAGTAAGAAGTTGCCGACCAGTTTAATCCCGAATAGAAATTGGAGCTCCTGAATAACAGCCGCTCCAACTGGAACCGAGATGGAAGGAATGTGTCGAGAGAGAGTAGGGAGCGCATCAACCTCAGCTGTTAGTTCATGGCCGAAAACTAAAAAGTCCTCCACTGTGGTCCCGGTATGTGCCCAAATCGACTGGTTTTCCGACGGAATCGCGGAAGAAGCGGTTTTGTCCTCCATGTCTGCCTATGACCCGAGCTGACAGCTGCCTGTTTGACTGTTGGAGAGATAAAAGCAAACTGTTTAGGGGAGACCAAACACTAACCAACATAAACCGCAAACGGCTATGGGATAACACTGTGGTTGATGCCGAGGAAACCATAAACTGTTCAAGAAGGCACCCACCGGGAAGCTTGGATTGCAGAACCAGGTTATCCACCGGGCTCGATGCCCTAACCCCAATCTCCAGCGTTACCCGATTCCATCGCTCCCAGGAGATTTTGGTTCTGGTTAAAACAATCCTTTCGACCAATTCCCATTTACCATTTCTCTGCCTATTGGTGTTTATTAGTGAACTTTGAAACAATAAATTAATTAACGATACTCGGAATGCAGGTTTGGCCGGATCAATTGTGAGAGTCAATTTTCAAAGATTGAAACATTGCTCTTAGAAAAACATTTTATGATAAATATACGCAGAAGTAGGTTTGGTGGGGGATCAATGTTCGAAGTGGAAATACATTTAATATTATTGTTTTACACACTGCAACGCTGAAAGCATCGACCAAACAAAGATGTTGACGTATTTATTACAGAATAAAATGAATTGGATGAATACTTGTCCTCTTTATATTTGATTCTGCACAATGAATATGTCATTGGAACTGTAAAAATAATATCGGATTTTGCACAATGAATCCGTCATTGGAACTGTAAAAAAATATATCATTTGACTGTAAGGGTGAACATAGTCTTTCCAGCGTGGGCGTGGTTTAACAAGGGCGTTTTTTTAGATTTAATGGAAATTTTTGGAAATCTAAATTACATTTTTCAGATTTTGGATTTCTCAAAAAAAATTATTGTGTTGAACGCATTTTCAATCTAAATTACATTAAAAAAAATTATTGTATGAACGCATTTTCAATCTAAATTACATTCTTCAAACTTTAAGATTTTAGATTTAAAAAAAAAAAAAATTGATCCTGTTAAATGTATTTTAACTATCAAAAATAAGATTCAAAATTAAGCCTCTGTAAACAATGCATACTATTCTTCCTCTGCAATGTATTCTCGTGGCTTCTTAATATTATGCAGCATGGACAGCACTACATTCATGGGAGGCCTCTCCTTTGGATCGTTCTGGCAGCACATAACTCCTCACCTCAGCCCTGCTACAATTTCTTCCATTATTGAATATTGATATGCAGCAGAAGCAACCTCGCTTGCAGCGATTTTCAGTAAAAGAAAAGGATCAATAACTCCCTTCACATTCAGTGGGGAATTCTGCTTTTTCAAACTCCATCTCGCCTAATCTGGTTATGATTTTCAAAAGCATCACGTCGTAGCTGTACATTTCTGCATTTGCAGATATTCTTTCTCCATATGCGAATTCTACATAAATGCAATAACAATCATAAATTCTCTCGCCATATGCGAATTCTACATAAATGTAATAACAATCATAAAAAAAAGCAGGCATACCATCCCAGATGCAGTTGGAAAGAACGATATCATATTTTTTAATTGTAGATTTCAATTTTTTTTTATCTTAATAATATTTTGGAAGTTGACAAAAGAGCCCAACTGAATTGATCACCGAGAAACAATTTTCCCCTTATGTGTAAAAGAGATAAGGAACCAATTGGGTGTTAAACTATGGATGAATAGCTATTCAGATTGATGAGAAAATAAACTATTAAATCAATTTATGGCTACAAAAAAGTGGAATTGTTAGATTAGATAATTACAAATGTATATTAAATAAATATATTTAAAGATATATTGGACCAAACTGTACTTAACTAAATTTTCAAAGTTTAAATATCCTAACATCCCCACTTAAGAAAATTTGCAAATAGGATTAAAGGATTTATAAAAGTGACATTATAACATAAGGAAGGATGTATTAGATCGTATTCCCCCTTACCCAATAAGGAAGGATGTATTAGATCGTATTCCCCCTTACCCAAAACTTCTTGAACACTTAACATGGGTCAATGTTTGGAAATCCTTTCTTCTATAAGTTCCCTTGAGAAAATATTTGTAACTTCATCACGTGTAGGGTAATAAAACATTTCAAAAATGTGATCTTCAAGAATCTTTTTAATGAAATGTATATGTAGTTTAATGTGTTTACTAAATTGATATTGAACTAGATATTCGGTGAGTTAAATGAAACTTTTATTATCACACCTACATGTAGCTAAATGTTACTACTAGAATTCAAAATCTGATAGGCTCTATCAAATAGACAAGGATTCTTGACTTGCAAAATTTATTGCTTGGTATTTTACTTATATTGAAGAAAGAGAAATGACATGTTGATTATAATTAGCAATTGCACCAAATGTTGCAAAGGAAACATTGTAAGGAAGAGCATAGATGAAGACAAATATGATATGTGATGTGATCTAAATGTAAATGTAAACCAATTTGAGTGAAATAAAAATTGTTGATGTGAATATATATAACATATTTTTGAGATTTAAGACTACTGTGAATCTTGGAGTTAAGGTTCTACAATGTTAAAATTTACATCAATTACATTTTTTGGGTTCACTTCCTATGTTGGTTACCTTCAAATAAACAATTTATCACATGTAGTATGGGCAAAAGGTGCCAGCAATTGTAGCTTTATGCCCTGCAATCTGGACTCCCATGACTAATTGCTACATTATAACAACAACCAAGCGATGGAATGAAGCATAAGATGTTAGAATATTTTGGCAACACAATATGTCTTTTTATTACAAATACAATAGGATGGATTAAGGCTACAAAAACGTTCTGTCAAATTAAATAACAATTAGCATGTGATAAGATCGATATAACAACGTGACTTGAAGATATTATACTCCATTAGGTCTCACATGTGAATGTGGCATCTAGCTAGGCACAATTATGTGTAGAGAAAACATATTTATCATCTAAGCCATGTTATTCCTTCAATGTGGACACATCCTCTTTAGCCTTGGTTGCCTTTTTCCCAATGAAATGATTTAGGTAGTGTTGTGCAGTTCCTAATGTTATGATCACCATATCACTCTATGTCGCTTGCTCTACAACACCTACTAGCTTGTACCAGAACCTCAATTCAGGGTGAAGGAAGCAGAAGTAGAAGAATATGTCCCTCACTCTGCAACTTCTACTAGCTTTGACCTGAACTCGAAGCTAGGGTTGAGAGAGAAGAAGTAGTAAAAGAAGCAATCATAGAGTACTGTGCAATCCCATGAGAGTTGGAGAATGAATATGAAGGGAAAACAAACTTGATGGAACGAGAAAGAGATGAGATAATGGTTTCTTTGACCCGCTCTTGCTTTGGGATATCCCTGCAGTAAGGCATGATTATATGTCTGTAGTTTGCCTGGGATGGCATGGTGAAGATGCTATGAAATTTTTCAAATAAACCAATTTACAAAAACTCAATGGAAAATATTGGCGAATTCTAAATGCACACAAACTCCGAGAAAAGATGTGTGAGGAAGTCCAAAGGATGCACTATATATATAACGAGACTATGAAAGATTTATGATTATGTGAGTGGAGAAAATTGTCAATTGCACAACTTAATGGTGTGTAATGGCATGTAATTAATTGGGAAAAATTATATATTTTGTTGGCTATATTACCGAGGTACAATTAATCAAGCAATAAATTTATTTGTTGCATCGACTACCAAGTTTGAGTACAACTAATCAAACAAGCCTATGTTGCCTACAACGAATCAAGCAATTTATTCACACGCACTGTGAACTAAAAGGATAAAAATCGCATTGGACGAAAAGGATAAAAATGGTGTTGTCTACCGATGCCACAAATTTTCCTAGACGACATATTTTTTGTTGGAATTTCGTAAAAATAATTCAAAAAACCAAAATACTGGAGTGTTTGAATTGTTTTTTTTGTGGTGGAAATGGATTCACCTCTATCAAGAACACTTGTGGCACCCAAAATTATGAAGTTTGATAACTATAACCAAGATTTTGATTCTACATGCATAAGATCCTGATCTTTCCATCATTGAATGAGAATGTCTTGTTCTTTAATTTTGGTGTAATTTTTATTTTTAAAATAGAATTTAGATTAAAAAGCCATATGGAGTATGAAGAGTCATGCGGAAGTTGAAGAGTTGTGAGGGTAGGTGAAAAGTCACGCTACATCCTATAAATATACCCTCATGGTTAGATGTAAAGGACCTCTAGTTTTGGACATTATTTGAGCGTATTGTTTTGAGAGCTAATAGACCTTTTTGGGAATTCAAGTAATAGCTTTGCATCTCTATTAATGGATTTCATGGGTGTTTCATGTGATGGTGCTATGGAAATTTCAGCTTAATTTGAAAATCTCTTTGAGCTCAAGCTATCAATTTTCTGCATGTGTTGTTAGACATTGTGAGACTTCTCTCTTTTTGGTTCAATGGTACATGTTTATGCTTTCATGCGTTTATGTTAACAAATTGCTTTTTTGATTTAATAACACATCATACTTGGGATTATATACTCTTCATGCTTTCATGTTTCTTATTAGTTAAGAACTAATTCATAATCGATGAATGGATTTTTCCCTTTATACATGTGTTTTCATTGAAGTATCCTAACATGCTTCTTAAAGATTCATGTCATGTTATTTGATTTTGTTATTTCTATGGCATCTAATATGTAAAGTTTCTATAAAGCTACTTTAACTTGTATTTGTGAAAAGTTTTATGTTTTTTCTTACGCTTGTTATTCATTTCATCCAAAATGAATCAAAAAGAAATATAGTGACAGTTGGGCCCACATACCAAATTGGACTCTTGTCCCAAATAGTGGAGAGTCTAGTTGGGATTTTTCACCGAGGAGATCCCCTAATTGTTGGTGGTAAAATTTGTCCTATCAATAGAAAACCTTAGCAGTTTGATCTTAAGCTTCTGTCCAAAAAATACATATGTTCTAGCTAGTCAGTATCCACCACCCTTTAGGTTCTCTTTACATTTATCTAGATTTATTGTTCAAAAGAAAGACGTGTCCATAGTTTGAGCTATGCATCTGATTATTATACTTATTCATGCCTAAAACTCTATGACAATACCTCTCGGTGCTTAATCGTCAAGAAATTTGAAGATGTCAAGATCTCTTGATGAGACCTGTAATGCCTCTTTGGAGAGACTATTTACAGTACTATTCAATTCCCTTAAAATATGTTTTTCTTTGAAACAATCTAGCTTGTTAGACACAATTTCAATTTCTCTTAAGATTTGATATAGATGGGGACTTATTATCATAGTTCTATTGTTGATCCAATCTATGGCTATCTGGGAGCCACCAAAAATATGAAGTTTTGGTACCTCAAAATAGTTAGACACATATATCAAGGCCAAGAGTGCATAAATTTATACCTTTATAATCAAACCCATTCCCGAGCAACAGAAAATATGTTTAACAAGTTGGTTGTTTACATAAAGAATAATACATGAGCCACATAATGGAGGATCACCTTGTCTAGCTCCATCAAAGTAGCCCTAGGCAACTTCTTCCCTTTGTAGAGGCATGGAAGGTGTTCTAGGTTTCTTGTTTTTTGGAATATCTTTATGTGCAGTCACTTGAGACTCAATCATAGACATAGCCACCTCAATTGGGAATGTCACCATGTTCCTTTCCCACCAAATTGAGTGAACCCATTGTTGGGCTCCATAATTGACACACTTTCTTACTCTGTTTCCTTATCCTTTCATTATTTTTCTGAGTCTTTTATGTATATAATATGGTACTTTATGTGTTATGCACTTTAGAAAGAAGTTAATAAATCATTTCATCATTTTATTCTCTAAACAAATTGATTTAACCATGAAAACATGAGTTGCACTTACAATTTGTAATGATAACTGACAGGGATTACGATAAGTAGATGTTATTCCTTGGATAGCTGGACAAGAGTGAGTTACATGGAGTTGATAGGGTTAGTTGTGACCTGGATAAGCAATATTAACAATCATTGTGAAAAGACCAGTTGTGAATGCGATTTTTCCATCTATTCCGATGGAACTTGAGAGATTTCGTAACTCAAATTGAGCATCCTGAGAATCTTTAGATTCTCAAGATCGCTCCTTTATTTTTTATTATAGACTTGGTTGTAATTATAAAAGCAAGAAATAAAGCCTCGGTGAAAAATTATTTTTACTATTATTCTCATGCTTATGCTCTGAATTTTTGATAGACATTTTCATATTGTTGTTGATTAATATAATGGATATTTACACGGTTTAGCTTTAATTATTACATTATTTCACACTAAGGCAGTTGAATTCCAGTGATCATGGGCCCAATCCTGAAGTGACTACTATCTTCTCTGTATCATTAAATTTACATTTCAGCATTTTCTTTCTTGTTCTACAATTATTTGATTTACTTCCAGAATTGATCATTGATTATTGAATTGTTCATTACAACGATAGTTGCTACAACAGTTTGAGTAAATATCATTAGAATTAGATTTTTGATAGTTGATTTTCTGAAGCGTTATTCATTTTATTACTTCTTATGATTGATAAATAATTCTTAAGAGTAAGGTGTGATATTTCCTTCAATTCTTTCTAGTCAAGTGTGTTGTTTGTTTCTTGTAGCTGCAGTTTCCTAGGAAACAACATGTGCTTAACATAATTGCTTTTGGAATGTTTAATGTTTTGATTATCTTGAATAATATTTTTGATTGTTTGAATTTATGAAGTTGTCTGTAAAGTGTTCTTTTAATAAATTCTAGCCATTTCTTGTGTTTTCATGCATTTACCTTTCAATAGGACTAGATACACTAGGTTACATAAACACTATTCTTTGCTCATACAATGTGGACAACCTTGAAATAACTAGACGAGTTCTGGGTTGAAAATTTAATGTTTAAAGGTTGGTTGGTCTTTTCAAAGAGAAACTAAATAGCCCAACATTTTGGCATCATCGTTGGTGAGGTTGTCAAATAAGTGTTAGTTGTATCCTTGTAGGGATGGGTATTAAAGACGGAAGGTAATAACCTATGAACGCACCAAGTAAAAATCTTATGCCAGTGCCTACCCTCAGCTAATACTTTTGGAATTGTTTAGTGTGCATGATTAGGAAAAAACATAGGGTTGTAAATCAATAAGTTATAGATTCAAAACCTATTTCAAAAACAACAAAAACTTAAGGTCACTCTGGCCTTGGAAGAAATACCTTTATAGACGAAATCATTTTCCATTCAGAATCTCAAGCATTGGTAGGTCCCCAAACAACATCTAGGAAGGTCTTTACTGTTTCCCCTCAAGTGGCATGGTCATCATCTACAGCTCACGCTGATATTCACGATAAGGTTGTTAGGTCTGAGTAGAGTTTCCTAAATACGTTTATTAATAACCACCTTCTAGTAAAATAAAGGGGTATTAATGTGACCTAAATGAGGGAGGAGGTTTAAACAAGTGAGTCACAACTACAGTCTTCTGAATTTACAGCAACACCTATTGTAAAGGGTGAATCTAAAATTCCTGATCTAAGTAGCGTTGTAAGTCCTACTCAGAACCCATAACTTAGCCAACACATTGTTCTTTGGATAATATCCCCTGACCCCAAAATACATGAGGATTACTAGAATTTTTTTTATCAAAAGGAAAATGCAGTACTAGGAACCCAGACTTCAACCATAGAATACCCTATTTTCGATCCGCAAGCTAATGCACCATTGAAAGCTATCCTATTACATAATCTTCCAAATTTTCATGGAATGGCTTCTTAGGATCCTAACACATTTTTGTTTGAATTTGGCATCTTATGCCAAGGTTATGACTATACCACTAATCCTCAAAAATTGAAATTGTTTCCTTCCACTTTAAAGGGAGCAACTATATGTTGGTTTATGGGATTAGGGAGAGGTACCATAACTTCGTGGGATCAGATGAAAAATACTTTCATCACCAAATACCAGGACTATTGTCGATCTAGGGATCTGAAAGAAGAAATATTTAAAATGATGTCCAAATAAGATGAGACTTTATAAGAATATGTCGAAAGATTCTAATACAACATGCAAATATCACCTTATACCGATTTACCTAGAGAAGTCCTGAAATTACTTTGATTAGAGGAATGAAAGATGAATGGATAGAGACACTTAATTTAATGGGAAAAGATGACATTTATAAGGAATAATATGATGACATTGTAAATTTGTGTATCTGGTTCATGCAAGGAAGTACACGAACCAAATCGGGAGTTCAGGACCCCATCAATAGAATTAGCAAAACTACACGAGGAGGGTGAATCACAGAGATTGGTAATCTCTTGGAAGACTTTAAAACTGATATATTGAGTACATTAACTACACAGTTGGATGTCTTGCAGGTAAAACAAAAACAAGAAGAGGGTGAATAGGCTTTAACCATTTTTTTCCCTCATTCTCGAAAGAAGCATAGTCGCAAAGAGTGCCCATTAGATGCAGTCAAAATATGTGCGATATGTGCCAAATATCACTCCACAGAATGTTGTCCCTTGCTCCCAGGACTGAAATATGTGTTCAAGGAGGCAGAGGAAGATCCTAAGCCAACATACCTTATGGCGCAACGACGACGGTGGCAAACATGCCTTCCAAGTATAATCCAATATCTTGCTTTGTTTCATTCTTGACAATATACCCAACAACAGATTCTTGGATCATAGTGCTAGCAACCTTTTAACAACACATGGAAATTCCAATCGTACTCTGCACAACCATGGGCACATTGGTAGTTTGCTGGGCCCACATGGCCTAATCAGCAATATTCTACAACCCCATGGTAAAATTCTTCAAATAACCTATATTTGTCCCATTGGGAAAATTCCTCCACACAAGGACCAATGTGATCCCAAAATTGACTACGCCCTACGGGATCAGTCAATCCGTCCATCGGGTCACTGCCTTAGTCACAATCACCATTGCAAACGCCTCTCCAATTACCCCCAAATGTTCCACCTCCATTGCGTCTTTAACTACCTGCCCAACAAAATTCTAATCCTAATAATGGACCTATCCAATATTTGGAAATTGTCAAAAATCCACAGTATGACTCCACATTCTTCGAATGTAATGAGTTGCAGTTAAGATATGGACAAACAATCTTCCTAGAAAATGATTTAGGGAAACAGGGGCAAGTAGACAATGAAAACCTTACTGAAGAGTAGCCTTTAACAGAACACTCTTCATCACTCGTAGTTATAAATAAAACAAAAATGCCTAATAAATTAGCGAAACAACAAGAGTCCGCTACAACTACAGATGTTGCTCCACCATACCCCACAAGACTTGCTGTAATTAATCCTTCGGTTTATTCTGATTTTGATCTCATAGGGGAATTGAGAAATTTATGTATTAAAATTCCCCTTCTCCAGGCTATTCGAGATGTTCCAATCTATGCCAAAATTATTAAGCAACTGTGTGTTAAAAATCCTAGGAGAAAACCAAAATACCCTCCTACAATCCATGTGTTAGGAACACTTTCTGACCTTATCCTAGGAAAGAAAGTACCTATTAAGTATGACGATCCTAGAAACCAAGTAGTTATCATTCAAATCCAGGGGCATAACTTTCCAAACACCCTTGTGGACTTAGGAGTTGCAATAAATATCTTGACTGTAGAATATTGTGGGATCCTTGGGATTACATCATTTAATCTAACCACCATTATGTTGGAATTGGCCGACAAATCGATAGTTAGACTATAAGGTACTGTGGAAGACATTTTCATATTTGTGGATTCCTAGGAATACCCAGTAGACTTCCTGGTTATCAACCCCATAAATGGGTTGGATGGACACCCTATGATACTAGGAAGGCCATGGATGGGAATTACGATGCATATATTGGGTGCCGAGTAGGAAATATGACAACTGAAAAAGGGATTTTTGTTAAAAACCTAATCCTATATCCACTCACCAGACCTACCGTATCAATTAATAATTATCAACCATTTCCTCCAAAATATCAAGAAGAAAATTTGTGTCATCCTCTTACTTTAGATGAAGCTCTTAATTTTAAAAGGCAAACTGAGGATGATGTGATTAATGGTTTTATTAACTAGCCATCTACTTTTGGGAATATGGCGTGCCAAATGTTAAAAGAAATGTTCGACAATGACGCCTAGGGAGACCCCTTAGATGTTCAAAATAATGATCATATACTCACAACTACGTATCACAACAATACTCCCATTGAAATTGAACCAAATAAGACTTTGAACATCAACACTAATATGGATGAATTATAGCGTGGAAAAATTATCCAGGTCCTCCAGAAATATAAACAAGCCTTCGCTTGGGAATATTCTGACATGAAAGGCATCAACCCTAAATTTTGTACACATCACATTTACATTGAGAAGGATGCCCATGCCATTTCACCAACCAAAAATATGATTAAATCCATACCTTAGAGACATGGTAAAACATGAACTGCAAAATCTTCTTGATGTTAATTTTATATATCCTATTTCTGATAGCCAGTGGGTTTCACCTTTAGTTGTGGTCCTCAAGAAAAATGGAAAATGGAGAGTTTGTGTGGACTATAGGGAATTGAATAAATCTACACAAAAGTATCATTTCCCTCTTACTTTTGTAGATCAGGTCCTTGATACTCTTGTTGGGATGAATTTTTTTTCTTTCCTTGATGGTTTTAGTGCATACAATCAAATCCAAATTTCTCTTGAATATCAGGACAAAACCACATTTACCTTTCCATGGGGAACCTTTTCATATAGGTTTTTACCATTTGGGCTATGTAATTCGCCAACCACCTTCCAGAGAGAAATCCTGAGTATTTTTTGTAATTTAATCAGTGAAGGACTTGAACTCTACATGGACTTGAAAATGTGATGTTTCTTTTACAAATCTTAAGAAGTTGGTCTCAACAGCCCCTGTGTTACGAGGGCCAAATTGGAGCTCACCATTCCATATTTCAACGGATGCATCTGATGCATCAATAGGAGCCGTACTTGGGAAAGAATAAGAAACAAATCCATATGATATCTATTATATTAGCAAGAATCTTACACCAGCAGAGTTGAACTACACTGTGATGAAAAAAAAAGTTGTTGTTTACTCTATCAATAAATTTTGTCACTATATAACAAGATATCCTATTTTTCTATATACCAAACATTTGGCCATTATATATTTAGCCAATAAACCTATTACTAATAGTTGAATGGCATGTTGGCTACTGTTATTACAGGAATTTGACATTACCATAAAAGATTGCTCAGGGAAGGAGAACCTGGTCGCAAAATTGTTATCCAGAATCCCTGTAATAATCGACTCGTCCCCTCTAGAAGGTCAGTTTCCAAATGAACACATGTTTGTTGTAATGGTAAGAAAAACCTGGTACGCAGATGTGGCAAACTATCAAGTAGCATGGAAACTACCAGCACATTTACCATCTCAGGGAAGGAAGCTCATTTTTCAACGTAGCACATGATTTTCTTGTATTGATTGATATATATTGCACATGGGGTCTGATCTTCAAATCCACAAATGCATCAAGGAAGACGAGATTTATGATATCCTTAAGGCTTGCCATGATGAACCATGTGGTGGGAATTTTTCTAATCAAAGGACTAGACATAAAGTATTGTAGATGGGCTACTTTTGGCCCATGATATTTAAGGGCGCAAAAAAATATGTCCAGAGTTGTGATAGTTGTTAGAGGATGGGTCGCCCCATTCAAGCTAATGAACTGCCCCTACAACCTCAAATTGCACTTGAACCCCTTGAAAGATGGGCATTAGATTTTGTGGGCCCCTTTAATCCACCTTCGAACCAAAACACATATATTTTGGTTTGCATAGATTATGTGAGTAAATGGGTGGAAGTGGTAGATCTCTCAAAAGCTACAGAAGAGGTAATTATCAACTTCATGTTTGAACTATTCGTGTGATATGGGTTTCCCAGAGAGATCATCACAGATGGAGGTTCACAATTCACTTCCCATAAGATTTCTACTACAATGCAAAATTATCACATGAAACACAGGGTTACTTCCCCTTACCATCCTCAAGAAAATGGATAGGTGGAAAGTACCAATAAAGTTCTAGAGGTGATTCTAAGCAAAACTGTATCCACCAACCACCGGAATTGGGCCACTAAGATTCATGAAGCCCTATGGGCCTACGAAACAACTTGGTGAAACACTACTAGTTATTCACCATACCAACTCGTTTTTGGGAAGGAACCCTTTTTCTCGATAGAATTCAAAATTAAGACCCTCAAAACCGCAAGGGAAGTTAGACTGGATTTGACAGAAGAAAAAAAACATTGCCTGCAACAACTTAAGGAATTGGATGAAATATGCTTGGCATCCTTACGGTGCACAACTTTTGTTCAACAACAAATGGACAAATGGCATGAAAACTTATAAAAATGAAAGCTTTCCAAAAAGGTGATTGGGCACTATTGTACAATTCCAAATTCCATCATTTCCTAGGGAAGCTTCAAACTATATGGTTGGGACCATATGACGTTACTGAACTTCATGACAATGGTACAGTGAGCCTTACTACCATTGTTGGGTCTGGCATATCTCTTCTTGCTAGTGGACAATGATTACACCTATATTACCAGCCACTTGCGCGGGATTCATTTCTTCATGAGGTAAACAATGATTTGAATTTGCAAGTTTTAGCTGATTAGGGAGGTAACCCCACAACTATAACTCGATAAAGAATCCATTTTTGAAATTCTTTCCATTTTTGTACATAATGTATATATTTATTGACGGATATTTATATACTATATATATATATATATATTAATATATATATATTATATATAATATATAATTGGTAATACAATAATAAAACATGGGGGGATGTTGTTCCCTTAGATCACAGTTCTTGTTTCCTTAGGTTGTAGTTGTTGTTCCCTTAGGTCACAGTTGGTGTTCCCTTAGGTCACAGTTGTTGTTACCTTAGGTCACAGTTGTTGTTCCCTTAGGTCGTAGTTGTTAATTTTTGAAACTAAACAAAAATTACACATTGGACAACTCAAATGACCAAGATGATTTTTGCGTCGAATTTCTCTTTTTGGGAGGACCAAAATCAACCTAAATATCACCTAATTTGGTTAAACGAAAGTTAAGTTTTGGTTTGTTTTATTCATACATATATTATGGAATGGGTCGGCCCTAACCACATGAGTAACTGCTTGGGTTTATATTAACCCCAAGTTAACCCTCAAGAAAGCCTATAAAAGGAAGTGACCTCAAGTTCATTTCAACATATCAGCATCTTTCTATTCTCTATTTTGTCTTGGCTCACACAGGTACATTGGAAGGATTCTACATAGGGTCCAAAATCACAGTCGAAAGGTTCTCTTTGAGTTTGGGTTTTTTGGATCTCGGTCACTGGCACAAATCAGAAATTTTTTGTCCCTAGTCATAGGCACAAAGTAGTCAAGGGAGAGACTCTTGCTCTTTGGTCGCTCAAAGACAGTTTAGTGAGAGTGGCTCAAGGTTTAGAGGCCGATCATAAGGTTTTGATCCCTAGTCACTCGCACAAAGTAGTCTTGTGAGCGACTAGGACATCTCGGTCACTCGCACAACTACAGTAAGGGAGTGACTCTGGATTTCAGTTGTATTATGCCACAGTTTCATGCATAAAGGCTTCCTGAGAGAGACTCTGCAGTCGCAGTCACTTGCATACACTATTTGAGAGAGTGAACAAGGAGTTTTGGTCGCACACAAATAGTTATGATGATGGTGACCAGAATTAAGATCTAGGGTTTGACATCTTGGCTTCAGTTGACTTTAGTGATTTGGTAGATATGTGTTTCTCTCTATTCTTATACAGGTCTGTAGATATGTAGATTTGATCTTTTAGTTTCCTATGCAAAAATATGTATTGGGCTCATTGGCAGTGACAACAGTGCTCAACAGTGTTCGACAAATTGACGACAGTATACAACAATTGACATTAGTTTGTGACAACACATTACAACCATTAGTATGAGGATTTTGATTCCTAGCATGATTATATATGTTTCATATATATTATTATTGTTTTTTTGCATAGACAAAGTTATGGATTATTGTACCCTCTTTTTCTGCATCATTTGATGATGATCTAAAAAGAAGAAGGTTTGGAAGGGTTTTCGCCATAGAGGGTTTTTCCTTGGTCTTGGACCAATCCTCGTGTCTTTATGTGTGTGCATGGTTTCTTCTATTGTTCCTTTTATATTCCATTGCATTGATGATGATGGTGATGTTGTTTCTTTCTATATAACTTCATATGTTGATGTATAATGGTGTAGATATGTATAATGTAATGATGATATGGTGTGAACTTAATGTAATAATGATGAAATGCAACTCTCATAGCGAAGAACAATGTTTTCCTATGGAAAATTAACATGGTATCAGAGCTGGGCTAAAGAAAAGTCACGGAGATCACCCCAATGATGACAAATTTTATGAAAGCAAGAAGAGGATGGTGGAGACTTGAAATAATTCTAGGGTTTGAAGATAACCCTAGGCATCTTGATGATTAGGCTTTGATGGATTATATGAGGTTAGGATTGGAGAGACCTGATTTATGGAAACGATATGAGACATGAAGCCCTAAATAGAATGATCCCTAAAAAAATTGGTTGGATACTTTTATATGGACCATGGACATTGATGGCTCTTGAAGATTGGTTCAAGAGGGAAAAGATCACCTCTCATTGAAGATAAGTATTTCTTGACTTATAATGCTTCTGCCTTGTTAGATATGATGATTATTTTTATTGCTTTTACTTCCTACATATGTATTTGAGTATATGGATGTTTCTATCCTCCTTGATGAAATGTGATGAGTATATCCTTCTTGAGGATCATTTTGAGATGTATATCTGGAAAGAGACAAAGAGGTACTTGATGAAGACAATACAAAGTGCTTCAAGCAGCCTATTACTTACGAAAAGGTGCACAGGTAATACCACAAGGTATGCATGGTATGTTTCATCTTTTGGCTCGGTAAGCCCTAAGGTATGATGAGAATGTCTCTTTCTTTAATGGCTCATACATGTATATGAAAGTGACTTGGATATGTCTCCTATGATGAAATTATGCACTTGGTGTGGAACATTTCTGACCTTCTTGAATTCCATGAGGCTATCTAATGTTGATACATTGGTACACTTGATGTTTGGCTAAAAACTATGATCTATCTGTTGAATATCTTGATCCTATAAAGAAGGCTATCACCTTGGATCTTTAAAATGATACTCTTGATACTTGTTATGATGGATTTGATATATAAGGATAGTTCATTGACTCCTATACATGAGTTTGTTGGTAATGCTTGCGATAAGCATGATGAAAGCATATGGAAAAAGTGATTGACACTCTTGTTGTTTTGATAGATATTTATTGAATAACCTAAGTTGACCTTATTGGTCTTGAGGAGCTTAGTAACCTTGATATGAGAAGCATAAGTGTAAGATTGATAAGTATATATCTTACTAACTATGGTCATGTCTTTACAACATATGGTTAAAATGAATGTCCTAATGTGATGGAGTGACTTGATAAAAGGTGTTATTATGTTTGAGATCTGTCTCTTACTTTGAGTCTAAAAATTTGATGAAATATCTATGTCTTGATGTTGATAGATGTATGTTTATGATCTAACAGATGCACTATTGCATGACTATACTAGAGAGAGGTTTCTTACATGGATGAGGATGAATGATGCAGATCCCGAGTCAGAGGGAGAATCTCTTCTCAAGATTCTTAGCATTATTACTATTTGTATTCTATCTTGTTGAAGTATGATTTATGTTCATATGATAGTATTGATCTACAACAAAGTCCTAGATCTGAAGCTTATGCAAAAATTAGGGTTTCTTCTCTCGATGCAGTCACAGATCTAGGAGATGTCATCCCCGAACGCTCGCATGCTAAGGCCTAGACAACATCTAGGTAGCCAAAGTCACTTTCATGCTAACCTGAAGAAAACGGCCAGAGGTTTGACTATTGTTGACCATCATCTGAAACTTTCTAAAGTTGTTTGAATTCTAAATCAAAGTGTCTCTGACATATTCTGCTAGTGTTAACTGGTTTCTGAAATTGCTAAGTTAAATTGTTGATCATATAATGAAGTATTGTGCATGAAATCAGATGGTCACATCGAAGATGTCAGTACCATAGATGCATTGTAGGTAACAACAATATCTACTAGCAAGAAAAGCTTGAATATTTTCCATAGCATGAAAATGCATATTGAACTTGTGTTTACAGGTGACCAAGACATACATATAGATATGTCACTATGTTTGTGCTACAAGAGGTTGGCATGATTTTGCATTACTGGTATATATGAAAATTGTTCTGACATGATGCTTGAAAATAACGTTGAATTTATGATTAAGATGTGCTTTGACTATAGATATCTCTACAATAGTAATTTGTACTTGACCTGATGTCTAGTGATCTGATTTGACAATTGTTTGATTTGCCGTGATATCAATGCTATGTGGGCATGACGACTTATGTGGGTATTCAAATATTGGCCTCCTTGTTCTTAGCACAATGGTTGAAAGAATGATAGTTGTGATTGTAAATGACTTATGATTATGAGAATGACTTGATGAAGCCTCATACTTATATTGCATAATAAAATTTAGACTTTATATGAGCTCTACCTATCTCTTGGTTGAAAGTATTAATACTACGATAATGATGACTTTGATTATGGTCGTAATATGGATTCTAAAATATGATGAGATGATTTTGCTGAAATGATGATACAACATTGAATTATGTAAGGATTATTATGATGGATTAACAAGGCATTATGCTTAGAATCTAGATATGTCTATATTTGATAGTTATCTGATGAATTCATGATGATGAGTTACAAGATATGGCTTTGATTTTGATTTGATATCCTCATGATCTCCTTGTGACAAGTGATGAACCTATGATGCTAAAAATCAGAGGGAGGTGGCTTCTAAATCCATAAATGATGTATCATGGCATGATAAATTGATGTCTGGAATTTGGGAAAGAAATTCCATATTGCACAACTATTGAAAAATGCTTTTGTAAATCCTTGATACTCTGATTGGAAGTTTTTGAACTCGGCATGGCATCCGACAATTGATTAAAGTAATGTTTCTTTCATTTTAGAACAACCATTTGTATATATATGATGTGCATAAACCTTGAATAGATTCATGATTGAGTTGCTTCACTCACATAGAGTTTCCATCAAGCATGATTTGAAATATCTCCATGAGATATTATTTTTTGAGGATGAGATATTTATCATATGGTATGTGTATGCACATATGTATTGTTGATATTTGAGATTATTGTTGATAAGAACATTTGTATGCTTCTTTAGTATGAGATATGCCATGATATCTTGGATGATAAGTCCATAGAATGACCGAGGTTGATCATGATGCTGCTAGCATGGCTAACTGTGAGGCAGGATACAAAAGCTCTTGAGAGAGTTGTTTGTGCATGATATGGATATTACATGGTTATATATATATATATATATATATATAGAGAAGAGAGAGAGAGACGAGAGCGGAGAGAGAGCGAGGGAGAGAGAGAGAGAGAGAGCGAGAGAGAGAGAGACGAGAGAGAGAAGGATAGTTGGGATCAAGATACTCTCAACATTATGAAACAGTGCCAATTTTCGAACACAGGCTCAGCTTGTGGTTGAACCTCTTGAGAGGAGGATGATATGGTATCCTTTGTTTTTGATGTGATTATATATGATATGACATGATATTTGATTTGATGTTCTATATGACAGGAACAAATACTATTGGGACAAGAAGTTGTAGTTATTTCTCAAAGGTATCTTGTTTTTTCAGAGATCATCCTAAGTCTAACGTAGGGCAATTAAAATATTTAATGGGTATTAATCAAAAATGTTGGTGGGAATGATCTATAAGTGGATCAAGTCATGTTTTAATCTTAGCCATTGATTAGTAGGATTTAATCTCTTCCATTTTTGTTCTCAACAGGAAAAGTTATAGAAGGAGGCTTGGGTTCTTTAGGAACACACAAAGAGTGACCAGTCAGTTCGATTCCTTAGGCAAGGTTTTGTTAAGGCATTCAAACCAGTGATCAAGTAGTGATGATCAAGGCAATACTAGAAGTAATATATTCTCGTTCCAGTGAATATACCTTTATAGAGACAGGGAAAGATAATAGAGCCAGCGCTGGGCCAAGGGGGGACAACGTAACAGCTGAAGGAGATTGACACAAAGGGACAACACATACACTAAAGGAGGTTGACACAGAAGTGAAGGGGGATACAGATAGATCAGTGTTGGGAATCACTGGGAGTGATTGGTAGGAGAAATCTTGATTTCTCATCAGCAGAAGCAACAACAGCCTAAGTTGACGCAGTTAGATGGAGTCCCACACAGAAGTCACGCAATGGTTGCATAGGCTCATGTGGAGAGTGCGCAGTGGGTCATCCAGGAACTGGGGCCATGATAAAATCTTTAGAATCAGTGTGATAGAATTCTAAGTTATCTTCTTTGAGTGGATTGCAATTTTCTCTGGGGAATCCAGATTGTATTAAGATATTTACTGCCAATAATAGAAACCCTCAAATTTGTTGCATCGGTTTTCCCACATTCGGTTTTTCTAGGGACTATTGTACAAAAAATGTGTGTCAATGTGATTGTTCATATGTTGATGTTTTTGTTGCCTTTCGATTTTTCAGTTCTTAATTTGTGAAGTCTATAGCTAAATTTATTTTGATATTTATTGAAGCATTGGTGAATAACATATTGTAAATAAGTAGGGGAAATAAATCAATTACTGCAGAAAATTTTCACATGCTATCAGAGCAAGGTTCATGGAAGATGGAAGTGAAGAAAAAGAGCATGGAGAATAGTAGGGATCAGAATATTTCCGAATTAGCCTCCAAATTGGAAAAGGATTTTGCTTTCTTATCAAGTTCTACATTAGCTAAGGATTTGTACATTGATACCGGGGCTTCAACTCATATGACTAGAGAACGAGAATATTTCTCAAGCTATCAGGAGGAACAAATGAACTTCCAAATCAAAATGGGTAACAGGACGAAATGCACGACAATAGGAAAGGGAACCGTTACCTTCCAGATAGCAGCTGGAGATAGTCTTCGGGCCACAAATGTACTGCATGTGTCAGGTATGGGAATGAATTTGATTTTGTATCTCACTTACAAGATAATGGATATGATGTATACTTCATTAGTAATAGAGTATATGTCAAGCATCCTAAGTGGAAAAAGAGGGCCCAAATTGGAACTT
Organism: Pinus taeda; assembly: GCA_000404065.3. Lineage (NCBI taxonomy): Eukaryota > Viridiplantae > Streptophyta > Pinopsida > Pinales > Pinaceae > Pinus > Pinus taeda. Next base: position 67,019 of record APFE030666918.1, on the reverse strand, counting down.
GAAGCAACAGATTATACAATTTGCAACTCGAGTCTCCTATGGCACTAATAAGTAGTAATGTTGGTGGAGAAAAAGAATTAAATGAGTTGTGGCATAAAAGGATGGGACACTTACATCATGGAGTATTAAGGATGATCAAGTAAATTGTTACAGGGGTTCTAGTGCTTACTACCAAGCATGATGATACATTTAGAGGTTGTGTGCTAGGAAAGTATGCAAAAACAACTTATTCTACAAGAAATAATAGAGCTAAGAATGTATTAGGCTTAATACACTCAGACATCTGTGGTCCAATGTCTAAAAGATCCACCAGTGGTGCTGAGTATTTTGTCACCTTCATAGGTGACCATTCCAGGAAAACTTGGATGTATTTTTTGAGAACCAAGGATGAGGTCTTCAAACGGTTTGAGGAGTTTAAGGCTCTAGTGGGAAACCTAACCGGTAAGAAGATCAAGATATTGCACTCAGACAATGGTGGAGAATACATTGATAAGGACTTCATAGATTTCTGCACAAGAGAAGGGATCCGAAGAGAATGGAATGCACCTTATAATCCAGAGAAAAATGGAGTCGCATAAAGGAAGAATAAAACTACTGTTGGGGAAACAAAAGCGATGCTATATGATCAGAATCTACCCAAGTTTTTATGGGCATAAACATGCAGCACGGTTGTATACATTCAGAACAGGACTCCTCACAAGGATTTATGAAAGAAGATGCCATAGGATTTTTTCATAAGAAAGAATCCAGAAGTAAGTCACCTCGGGATATTTGAAAGTGTGGCTTATTTCCATATTCCAGAAGAGAAGCAGAACAAGTTAGAGAAGACTACCAAAGTTGGGTATCTCGTGGGTTACTGTGAAACTTCAATGGCATATAGAATCTACATTCCAAGCAGTAGGAAAATTGTAGTAAGGCGGGATGAAAATTTAATGGAAGATAGATATTTCAGGAAAACTTGAGAGATACTATTTAAAGAATAAGCTGAGGATTCTCCTATCGTCTAGCAATAGGGATCAGATCAGGTAGGACAACATGTATCTGGTTCAAGCATGGTAACAAGTACTAGCATCTCGTCAAGAGAAGAGGAGTCAGGAGTATCACAACAGTGGCAACAAAAAGAAGAGGAACAGATGGAACCTCCCACCACCAGTGGAAGAACTAGATGAGAATTACGACAGACTTTGAGGGAAGTAGAGGAATTCATTGGAGCTCCTAGAGCTAAGAAAAGGTAGTGTAGATAACCTGACAAGTACGAAGCATTGGTAGCTCAATTCAAAGAACCTTTTAGTTTTCGAGAAGACGTACAACACCAGGTGTGGGTGGATTCCATGGTAGAAGAGTATAGTTCCATCATGACAAATGATGTTTTGGAAATTGTACCAAGACTATAGAACAGATCAATTATGGGTTCAATATGGATCTTCAAGATCAAGTATGCTACATATGGTAGCCTAGACAAGTACAAGGCTAGGTTCTTCGCAAAAGGATATGCTCAAAAGGAAGGAACGGACTATGAGGAAACCTTTTCCCCAGTAGCTCAGTATACCTATATCAGATCCATTATATCCCTTATAGTAAAAATGGGATGGGAGATTCACTAAATGGATGTCAAGACAACATTCTTGAATGGGGTGATAGAACAAGAGGTATATATCAAACAACCAAAAGGTTTCGAAACACATGAAAAGAGAACTCATGTGTGTAGGTTGAAGAAAGCCTTCTATGGGTTGAAACAAGCACCCAGAGCTTGGTATGGTTGAATTGGAAGCTACTTACAATAGTTGGGATTCATCAAGAGCGATGTCACTCTCAAACTTTATTACCAGTTGGTAGAAGGTGAGCCGTTAATTCTGGTATTGTGTGTGGATGATCTATTTTTGATATGATCATCCAGACTCATAGAGGATTGCAAGAAGAACGTGGAAATATAGTTTGATATGAAGGATTTGGGGCTAATGCACTATTTTCTGGGATTGGAAGTTCGGCAGCAGGATGGTGAGATCTTCCTTGGCCAAGGTAGATATGCATCAGAAATTCTGAAAATATTGAGAATGCAATATTGTCGACCTATGGCTACACCTATGATTACCAATTGGAAGAAAAAAGATGCTTCTGGAGACAAGGAAGTGAACCCCACCTTATACAGGCAACTCATTAGATCGCTTATGTATTTGGTCAACACCAGGCCAGACATATGTTATGTTGTCAACACCCTTAGTCAGTTCATGGTGGAAACAAAAAGGGCGCACTAGGAAGCAGCAAAGCACATTCTCTGGTATGTGCAGGGAAAAATAAATTTTGGATTAAGATACACCAAGGGAGATGATATCGAATTGCATGGATTCACTGATGCAGGTTGGGCAGGGAGTTCAGTAGACAAGAAAAGTACCACTAGGTATTGCTTTGGTATTGGATCTAGGATGACCTCTTAGTGCAGTAAGAAGCAAAAGTCTGTAGCACTGAGCTCTACTGAAGTTGAGTATATGGCAGCTAGCAAAGCAACATGTGAAGCTATATGGCTTAGAAAACTAATTGTAAATCTATTCAACAAAATGATGGAAGCGACAAAGATCTTCTGTGATAATCAAAGTTGTATCAAGCTCTCTGAAAATATAGTGTTTCATGATCACTCCAAACACATTGATATTCAGTGTCACTTTGTCAGAGGCTATGTTCAGTGTGGGGAGGTACAGTTGGAGTATAATCCCACAAGAAATCAAGTAGAAGATGTACTCACCAAGGCTCTAGGAAGAACAAAGTTTGTTCAATTTCGGGAACAGATGGGTATGTTGGAAAATCCCTTTCAATAGCATGATGCAGCATTTGAAAGGGAGATGTAGTACAAATGCAACAGTGGCAGAATAGTACAATAGAAGAAGAAACACATTGTTGGTGGAAGCAACAGTGCATAAAGGAGGTGCTTCATAGATAGAGCAGCATGCAGTCGGACATTGTTGTTAGAGCATTTTCCTCGCTAAGAGGGATTGTTAGTTTTTGGTAGCATCCAAAGTGATCTAGCCTTGAAAATTGGTGTAGATGCTAAGGCACATGATTTATAAAGAACCCAGAAATCGTTTGTTGAAATTCCACCTGGATTGTATTTTATTAAAATAATTAATATTTGTAATGGGGTTCCAAAGTCTAAACTTAGGGAAATTAAAATATTAATGGGTATTAATAAAAATATGGGTGAGAATGATCTAGAAGGCAGATCATGTCATGTTTTAATATTATCCATTGATTAGATACTTAATCTCGTCTGTTGAAGTCTCAACAGGAAAAGTATAAGAAGGAGGCTTGGGGTTCATTTAGAAACACATAGAGAGTTGATCAGTTAGTTTGATTTTCCTAGGGCAGGGTTTGATAAGGAATTTGAACCAGTGATCAAGCAGTGAGGACCCGGGGCAGCACTGGAAGGAAGAGATTTCCAGTTCCAATGAATATACATCAGAGGAGACAGGAGGGATAATAGAGCCAACGTTGGGCCAAAGAGGGACAACGCAATAGATGAAGGAGATTGATGCATAGAGACAACGCAAAAAATGGATGAGGTTGATGCAAAAGTGATGGGGGATAAGCAGAGATTAGTGTCGGGAATCATTGCGAGTGATTGGTAGGAGAAATATTGATTTCTTAGTAGCAACAACCTAGGTTGACATAGTTAGAGGGAGTCTCCAAGCAGAAGTCACGCAATGGATGCGTAGGCTCATGCAGAGATGACACAGTGGGTCATCTAGGTGCTGGGGCCACGATAAAATATCCAGAATTAGTGTGATAGAATTCTCAGTTATCTTTTCTGAGTGGATTGCAATTTTCTCTAAGGCATCCAGATTGTATTAAGATATTTACTACCAATAATAGCAATCCTTGGATTGGTTGCACCGATTTTCTCACATTAGGTTTTTCCATGGACGATTGTCCAAAAACAAGTGTGTCAATGTGATTTTAAATATGTTGATGTTTCTCTTGCCTTCTGATTTTTCAGTTCTTAATTTGTGAAGTCTGCAACTAAATTTATTTTGATATTTATTGAAGCATTGGTGAATAACTTATTGTAAATAAGTGGGAGAAATAAATCAATTACTTCAACACATTTTCACATGGATGAGGGGCAGTGCTGATCGAGAACATTGAGTCAACTCTTCCTACCCAGTTTGAGTTCCCAGGGTGAGGAATGGAGATGGAGGGCTCCTGGGGTTGGGGGAACTCTGTAAAATAGGGCATTACCCTATATGTCTCTAGATAATAAGGCATCACCCCTATCTGTTACCCATAGGGTTGGAGTAGTATCTCCCCCTATCTTGGTATTTGTAGAGTATATCCCAATTCGCATCATATGTCGAGAGTACCGCTCCTCGTTTGGCCAACGAGTTGAGAGTGTACATGGGGGTGTACAACCCAAGGATTATGATGCAAGTGTTCTACCACATAACTATTCTAGGTCATCAATGGGAAGATTAGTAGGCAATAGGATGGGTTGAGATTACCCATGGTTGATATGACCCGATATGATTTCAGGTTTACAGTATAGCTCCCCGATGAAATTCCAGGGTCGAGCGTATACTCCCATATGCGAGGAGGTATCCTATTGCTCAGTACAGGTGGAAGCTATTTCTCCCCAATGTGATTCTAGGTTGATATGTTCTCCCTAATGATATTCTCTTTGTTGAAAACATTCTAGATAGAAACCCACCGATAGATATTCTAGATAGCAGCCTGTTGGATAGAGGTTTGTGGCTTGAGCTCCCCTCTGGTAACAAATTCTTCTTCTTCTGGATTTGATAACGTTTAGCATATGAGCAGGAACAATCAAGAGATAAGCAAAAATATCCAATGGATAGATTGAGATGTACAATGATGATTTACACTTGATATTGACATGGCATGACAACTACATGATAGATATGATAGATATTAATCGTGATGATATGTGATGAAACTCAAATATGCGAGAATGAAATATTGTTTGATGGACAGATATTGGTAGGTGGAATTCTCCTTGGTTGAAAGGGAGTGTTAATTTTTGCAACTAGGGTCAAATTCCACATTGGACAACTCGATGAAGAACATGATTCCTGCATTAAATTCCTCTTTTCGAGAGGACCAAAATCGACTTAAAGATCACCTAATTTGGTTAAATGGATTTTAAGTTTTGGATTATTTTATTCATACATACATTATGGAATGGGTCAGCCCTAATGACATGAGTAACTGCTTGGGTCAATCTTAACCCCAAGTTAACCCTAAGGAAAGCCTATAAAAGGAAGCGACCTCAAGTTCATTTCAACACATCATCACTCAAGTTCATTTCAACACATCATCATATTTCTATTCTTCTATTTTTTCTTGGCTCGCACAGGTACATTGGAAGGAGTCTGCAAAGGGTTCAAAATTACAGGCGAAAGGTTCTCTCTGATTTTGGGTTTTCTGGATCTTAGTCACTTGCACAGATAAGGACATTTTCATCCCTGGTCACAGGCACAAACTAGGAAAGGGAATGATTATTTCTCTCTGGTCGCTCACAGACAGTTTAGTGAGAGTGACTCTGGGTTAAGAGGTAGATTAGAAGGTTTCGGTCCCTGGTCGCTCACATGGAGTAGTCCTCGGAGCGAGCAGGACATCTCAGTTGCTCACATAAAGTAGTCCTAGGAGTGACCATGACGTCTCGGTCACTTGCACATCTACAATAAGTGAGAAACTCTTGGTTTCAGCTATATTGTACCACATTCGCACGCATAAAGTCTTCCTAAGAGTGACTTTGTAGTCATAGTCGCTCGCATACAATATTCGAGAGAGAAACCCAAGAGTTTTGGTCACACACAAACAATTGTGATGAGGGTAAATAAAATTCAGATCTAGAGTTTGACATCTTGGCTTCAGTTGAATTTAGTGATCTGGTATATCTTGGTTTCTCTCTACTATTATATGGATCTGTAGATCTGATTTTTTTAGTTTCTTCTACAAACACATGTATTGGGCTCATTGATAGTAACAACAGTGCTCAACAATGTTCGATACAATGAGAATAGTATACAAAACTTGACATCAGTTTGTGATAACAATTATAGCCATCAATATGAGGATTCTAATTCCTAACATGATTAGATTTGTTTCATATATATTATTATTATTTTCTACATACACAAAGTTATGGATCATTGTACTCTCTTTTGTTGCATCATAAGAAGAAGAAGATTTGAAAGGGTTTTCCCCATAGTGCATTTTTCCCTAGTCTTGGACCAATACAAATGTCTCTATGTGTGTGCATGTTTTCTTCTACTATTCCTTTTATATTCCATTGCATTGATGATGATGGTGATGTTGTTTCTTTCTATATAATTGCATATGATGATGTATAATGGTGTAAATCTGTATAATGTAATGATGATATGTGGTGAACTTAATGTATTAATGATGAAATGCAACTATCATAGCAAAGAACAATGTCACCCTATGAAAAATTAACAATTGTTGTTCCCTTAGGTCATGTCATGCGGAAAGAGTTATTTTTGCGGACAAATCTAACCTCCCTAGAAGCCTAAGACTTTCTAGTGACAAACAAGACAATTAAGAGCAATCCTTCTCTAAACATGCATTATCATACGAGAAACCAAGTGTTTTCGATCCTACCTGAAGTCCACGCTGTTGTAGTAGTCTAGCCTCGTCGATCCAGATGAGCTCCTCCTTCACTTCGAAACCTGCATACACTAACAATCAAACGATTACATAACACCTAAATATCTCATAAAACAAAACATATTCAACATATAGACCAAGGAGTATATGAAACAATTCATTAACAACAAATCATTGAGAAGAATGGACTTATTTGTATTAATTGGAAACAAAAGAAACCATTACAACCTAAGCCTTGGTGTTGTGCAAGTTCCTCCCAGGGTCTAGCAAGAGTTTTCCTCTACTTTGATAAGCTCACCCACTTCCAAATGTAACAAGAAAGGATGGTAATCTCTCCTCACAAGCTTCTACAAGGAAGTCCTAATTCCAGCAGCATTTACCCTTTAGAATGTTCAGCTTTCAACCTCCCCTCCTCTGGCCCAATGCCTGTCTGTATTTATAGTGTTCTAGAAGAAGTTATTCAGGTCCAACATCAATGGGATACTCCCTCTTTTGGATGGGGTAGTTCCTCTCTTGATGGGATAAGTTCCTCTATCATAGGGATGCATGAACCATCTGGAGGCGCTCAATACACGTCAAACAATCTTCTAGAATGATCTAGAAGTGACCACAAGTAACTTTTTTAAGATGAAACTCGCGCCTTTTGACCTTTACAGGAGTACGCACCCATCCCTTGACTTACAGAGCGTACGAGTACGCAGGTACAATGAGCTTGGGATGCGTACACGCAGGCAAGGTAGAGAGAACTTGCGTACCCAGAGATAAACATGATTTTTATTGACTTTCTCTCTTTCTTGAAGTTTGACATGGAAAGCAGAGGTATTAGGCTTGAAAAGGAGGATAATATGACTATTGATGGAGCCATATTAACTGAAGATAGTATTGGTGACAATTTTTAGTGTAACAGGTCACATTTGTTGTTCCCTTAGGTCACAGTTGTTGTTCCCTTATGTCACAATTTTTATTTCCTTAGGTCACAATTGTTGTTCCCTTAGGTCGCAGTTGTTGTTCCCTTTCGTCACAGTCGTTGTTCTATTTGGTCACAGTCATTGTTCCCTTAGGTCGTGGTTGTTATTCCCTTAGGTCGCAATTGTTGTTTCCTTAGGTCACAAATTTTATTCCCTTAGTAATAGTTGTTGTTCCCATGGTTGCAATCATTGTTCCCTTGCCATAAATGTTGTTCCCTTAATCACAGATGTTGTTTCGTCAGTCACAGATGTTGTTCCCTCAGTCTCAGTTGTTGTTCCCTTGGTCAGAGTCATTGTTTCCTTGTCACAGTTGTTGTTCCCTTAGTCATAGTCGTTATTTCCTCAGTCACAGTTACTATTCCTTTTCTACTATTGTTGTTTCCTTGGTCACGATTATTGTCCTTTAGTTTTAACTATTTTTCCGGCATTAAGCTATTTTTTTAGAATTATTTCTTTGATTTTGAATGCCTCCCTGGAATCATGTTAAAATTAATAACTTTCTTGAATGATTTCCATTAGAAAATATATTATAAGAAACTTTTAAGTAGACTTCGGAAAACTCCCAAACCTCTCAAACAATCCTGATATTGTAAGTTTATAAATATATTTATCCTACACTTCTTCAAAATACCAACAGGAGAGTTTTCTTTCTATTCAAAAGTTTCCTGTAATTCTTTAATCTCCTTATAAACCAATTTTTGGTAGCAAAATGGAAAACTAAAAAGGTACTCATTGTGATGCTTTTTACACCATCCCTAACTCTTAAGGAGTTGATAAGCCACCCTATTCAATGGTATTTTATCACAACAAGACGATAAAGGAAGAGAATGGACAAAGGATAGGGGGTCTCATCACGAGCCAACCTACCATGATCATAAGATCTAATGTGGCGACATTACTACTCTGGTCACTAAACCAAGGTACTAGCCTCTGGTCATCATATCACGGGAGAATATGTTTCATCATGTGCTAGCTTGTTCATCTCATTATCTCTAGTGAATGACACTGTTATCAGTTGGTTACCACGCCAGAAAAATGACCTTTTTTCAATAATTAAAGAAATACGAAAAGGTTGTGAATCTTTTTAAAAGTGAAATGGGATAGTGGTGAATCAATGGGTTAAAAGGAAACTTTGTCGAGGCTATAGATGCCTACTGGTAGCAAAGGACACGCTTGTGGTGATGAAGTACATTTCAAATTTCCATTTTTCTTTTCCTTAACAATAACAAAGGAAAATCACTGAATTATTATAGGGGCTTATTTCTTTCCCTTGGAAGGTGGTAACGAAGAAAGTGTATCAATAATTACTTCTTATTCTACATGTGAGGAATGTAACTCTTGGGGAACTATTAAATCTACTTTAAATTTATTTTAACTTTTTCCTCTAAAGGAAATATTTCAATGAAAATCTGTTTTACCCATGATCGGAACCTAAAGGTCTTTTCCACACGCATTTTCATGATTTTTTTAATACCTTGGGTGTCACAAATATCTTGTTTCACCAGCACAATCCATGATTAATCCCTCCATAAATAAGTCACACGCCTCAACATTATTTCCCTTTGCTTGGTGATTAATCCATTATGCTAAATTAATGTGTTCCTATCTACATAAGTCATGCCAATTATCTGTCGAATTATGTATAATAAATGGTCAAGGATGGCCTTTAATTTCCTCATGGGGGGGTGAAAACATTAAAAATATAACAAATATTTTTAAAATATGCAACAATCATTGTATGTTATGGTCTTTTGAAGTTTTTACTACTGCATAGTATTTCCAACCATGGATTTTATAAGCTTGTTGTTTCTAGTTTGTTTCCAATATTTCTCCTTGTAGAAACAATGAAAATGGCTAGTCACTCAATATGAAATGAAGCTATAAAATTGTGGGCTTCAGAACATGCATGAATCATTTTGGATCAAGTGGGATGGACATAATATTTCCTATGTTTGCAAGGTTTTGACGGTGAAGTGGCCTTAGATTTCATAAGGAATCTGAACGATGAAATGACAATAGTCAAAGGCAGAGAAATTCGAAATGCACACTTTGTTACATAGCACAACATCTTTATTTATAAATCATGGGGAATAATTGGTAAGGAAAGGGAGGGGTACAACCCTACTTCAATGCCAGAACCGTGCAAGGAATTAACATGGATGGTTCAAAGATATATCACATGTGATGGACGCTATGATATTGTAAGCGAATGACACCTAAAGTTGCTGGTAGCACTAAGACAAAAGGTAATTATGAACCTACCCTATTTTCTGAGTTCACTTCTATATGAAACTATTGTGAGACTTAAAAGGTCTAAGGATTAGCCTTCAGTGATGAGCCACCATAGACTGATAAAATTAATAATTGTGAAAAACCTCAACCAATCATAATTAAATTAGGAGAAATTCTTGGGAATTCCAGAGACTTTACCAAGAGAGGAAGCACCCAATGAAGAACCCAAACATACTCTAGTTGATGATAGATAGTCGGGAGAAGCTAAAGAAATTGAGAATGTCACAATGGAAGGGACTCCAAAGACCCCCAATTCTCAGCAATTCATGAGGATAGAAAAGAGGATGGCCTCTCTCTTGGCCTCCTTACCCAGAAAAAGAGAAGGTAAGTCAGGTTCGCTAAATCCTGGGACCCCATAAACCTTACAGAACAATTGTTGGAAGACATTGAACCTAAAAATCATGAAGAAGACCCTCCTCAAGAACATGAAATGGAGGCAGCCCAAGTCTTAGAGGGGTTGGAAAACGTTTTGAATTCAATGGACCTTGAAGCTACTGCAGGTTTTTTAAAGGATTATCCTGAACAAATGACATCACTCGCATCTCCATCCTCTCCTCCTGATTCTATCGCTACTGATATTTTGGATCCTTCAAGAGAGCCTGGAAATATTAAAGAACACTCTGTTGACTCCATCACAACAATTCAAAAACCATCCCCTTTTGAAGAGGGTATAATATCCTTGAGAAAATATGGAGCAAAAAGCCAATGACAATTCTCCCAAGGGACCCTAGGATGATAGAAACCTTGTTGAATCCAGAAATGAGGATATAATTGAGCCTGCTGAGGAACTGGTGACTCAAAACTAGGAGCCATTGTTGTTGTACCCTCTACTCGAGTTACCTTAACCAAAAATTTTACACAGATGACTAATAGTGGATTAAGAAGCAAACGAGAAGACAAGGTTAGTAAAGAGATGGAGTGGTTAAATAAATAAAATAAGATATTACAAAGAGGGTCCAACAAATCAAAATATGGCTGCAAAATAGTAAAATTCAGAGGAAGTTTGAGAAAAGGAAAGAAAGAAAGCAGGAAGTTCGAGAAAATGGGACCCAAACTGAGAGTGGAAATCTTGTTGTTTCTTCTACTGTAGGGACTCAAACTAAGCCATAAATGTCTACTAGTGAATTTCAAACTCAGATAGAGATGCCAAATTCTACTACAAGAGGAATACAAACTGAACCTATCCCTCCATATAATCCTATGATTGTGGAAGCTATAATCGAAGTCTTGAATAGGAAAATGGAAGAACAATGAGAAACCATAACACGATATCAAAGGGAGGTAGTTCCCCAGAAAGAACATTACGAGTTATTGTAAAAATTTAATGCATTAACAATCACAGAAGATGAAATGTATGCCAAGTTTTGGACAACAAAGGGGAAGATTAAAACTCTGGAAAAACGACTTCAAAAGGTTATAGAACAAATAAAAGAGGTTTTTTCTTTATACTCAGATGTCTTGGCATGCAGGTCCCCAGTTAGGAACTACACTTTATTTTTGTTGGAGTGAGACTTATTGCTCAAAGCCAAGGCCATCTGGTCTGGGAAACCTTATGAATTTAGTAACATTTCAGAGTTTATTGACTCCTTTCAGAAACAAGATGATAACACACAATATTTCCTCTATGAGCTATGCATGCATAATTTCTTTCTGGAAGATCAAAGAGATGAGAACCATACCCCTTTCATAGGGGATTTACAATTTCAAGCTTTCATATCCTTTTCTAAAAATTAGATTAAATGGGTAAAAGCTTATAATGTGTTCCAAATATGAGAACTTGGCCTCTACCTCTGGGTCAGAGGAGAACCACGAAATCCTTTACACACACTCATTCGCCACAAGATATTCATGGAGAAGACTAGGGTTGTTAAAGCTTTAGAACCCATTCATAATGATGTATTGAAGTCAGGGTTAGAATATCTATTGGATATTAAGTCTAAGGCTCTGCAGGGAGCCAAACAAAGCTAGAAGGCCTCAACCATGGAAATAAAAAATAGGAAGATTGTCAATCATCGAAATTTTGAAGCTGCAATGGATAGGGTAGAGGATTACGCGCACATGGTATTATAAGAGGGCCCTAATTAGATAGGATGTAGATACAGGTACCCAATAATTTGGTGCCCTCAAAATTATTATAAGGCTGAGTATGAATTAATTGAAGCAGGTAAGTATGTCGCTCTCCAAGAAGTCTGAAGTAGGAATGGTTTCTGACATTATGGAGAGGATTCTCACCCACCTTACTCTTTAAATGCTCTCCATGTTAATCATTTGTTTGCATGAGGTCATGCAAATAGGTAAGAAAGGGGGAGATGTTGGGCTCTAGAATTGACACATTTTCTTACTTTGTTTCCTTATACTTTTATTAGTTTTCTAAGTCTTTTATGTATATAATATGGTAATTTATGTGTTGTGAACTTTAGAAAGTAGTTAATAAAGAATTTCATCATTTTTTTCTCTAAACAAATTGATTTAACCATGAAAATATGAGTTATGCTTAAAATTTGAAATGGTAACTGACATGGATTCCAATAAGCAGATGTTGTTCCCTAGATAGTAGGACAAGAGAAATTTACATGAAGTTTCTTGGGTTGGTTGTGACCTAGATAAGAAAGATTAACAATCATCATGGAAAGTCAGCTGTCAACGAGATTTTTGCCATCTATTCCGAGGGAAATTAAGAGATTTTGTAGCTTGAATTGAGCATCCTGAGAATCTTTAGATTCTCAGGATCGCTCCTTTACTTTTAATTATAGACTTGGTTGTAATTATAAAAGAGAGGAATAAAGCCTCGGTGAAATACTATTTTTACTATTATTCTTATCCTTATGCTCTCAAGTTTTGACAGACATTGTAATATTGTTTTTTATTAATATAATGGAGACTTACACGGTTTAGATTTAATTATTGCATTGATTTCGCTCTAAGATGGTTGAATTCCAGTGATTGTGGGCCCAATCTTGGAGTGACTACTGCCTTCTTTATATCGTTAAATTTACATTTCAACATTTCTTTTCTTGTTATACAATTATTCGATTTACTTCCAGAATTGATCATTGATTATTTAATTGTTCATTACAACATTAGCTGCTATGGTAGTTTGAGTAGAAATAATTAGAATTACATTCTGATATTTGATTTTCTGAAGCGTTATTCATTTTGTTACTTCTTACGATTGATAAATAAATGTTAAGAGTAAGGTGTGATATTTCCTTTAGCATATTTCTTTCTAGTCAAGTGTGATGTTTTTCATGTAGTTGCAGTTTCTTAGGGAACAACATGTGCTTAACAAAATTGCTTTTAGAAGGTTTAATGTTTTGATTATATTGAATAAGGTTTTGTATTGTTTGAATTTATGAAGTTGTGTGTAAAGTGTTCTTTTAATCAATTCTATTTGTTTCTTGTGTTTTCATGCATTTACCTTTCAATAGGACAAGACAGATTAGGTTACATAAACACCATTCTTTGCACATATAATGTCGACAACCTTGAGATAACTAGATGATTTTTGGGTTAACAATTTAATGTTTAAAGGTATGTTGGTCTTTTTAAAGAGAAACTAAATAATCCAACACCCATACTATTGGGAAGGTGTGGAAATTTTGGATCGACATCCTAATTCTATTCCTTGACACAATCAATAAGGGAATATTTGTTCCATGATGTGGTGCATGGTGAGTATTTATTTAAGACCATAATCCAAATAAAAATAGCATATGAATAATTGATGAACAAGTGTGAAATGGTTTCTTCATCGTTTCAGAACAATGGGGATTGGGACCTATCCATCCCCTCTTCAATTCATTGTCCCGAGTGAATAGTTTGTTTCACAGAGCTAGCCATAGTGCTAGTTTACTCTTCAGTATGTCTTTGTGTTTCCACAAGAATTAACACCACCAAACAACTTCCCCTTACACTATTTCATTGAAATGGTCTTGATAGAATATTTTAGCTATATATTCGCTCAAGGTAAGGTTCTTTAACCATGCGAATATGTTATCTTCTTTGCCATTGATTCTAATCATAGTTGAGGTAAGTAAGTTGACATAATTTCTCCACTCTCACGCTTTAATGACTGCAACAAATCCCTGTGATTAGCTTCCTCTTTAGCTCCCTTTTTTGCTTCCATTGATTTTATTTAATATTTTTTCTCCACCTTTTTGAAAAAAATTGCGCTATTTATCAGGATGGTGCTATTTTAGGCATTTTTTCACCGATCATAGTCATTCAACGCTAAATAACATCATATTTAGTGCCATATTTAATGCCAACTATAGTATGACCTTTTCAAATCACCTTTAGCATCTTCGTCAAAATTGAGCTTGATCTCCCACACATCTTTCTTTTTTTCAAATTTGTAAAATTACTCATAAACGATTCATAGAGAATCCTTTCTATCTTGAAGGCCATTGACACGATATTTTTGACCCGCAATCTTCATGCTCAGCAAAAAAACCTCTCCCATTAGAAGCATGTAAATAAATATGTTCTTCCTTTGTATGACATGTCCAATGAAGCCAAGATTTTATTGATTTTTATTTACAAATGAAGGATCCATCTCAGTTATGGAACTTGCAGATTACAATTTCAGAGATTGAACAATTGCAAGCCATAGGCTGCATGCATTTCTCTGAAATTTTTCATTGGAGAGAGGTTGTCGAAATAATGTGCATATATTTAAGGAGGGTGAATGTGAATGTGTACAAATTTTTTATTTGCCTCATTATGCTATATTTCAAAATTTGTGTAACAATATTTACTAGATTATGTTTCATTCAATATATAAACTATAGTTTAAAATATCCTTAATTACTATTAAACAAAGAATATTGGAATTGCAAAAATTAATCCCCATCGACCATGCAATCATTTCTACATGATTATTCGTTACCTTCCCATTTTAACACTAGCACAAAATGACTAATTAGATATAAAAGGACAACTAAAATTTGCATATAAACGACCATTTTTTAGTCAATGACCAATAGTACCTAATTTACAGTATCTTATAATGCAACCAACTTTAGTCATTGTTAGCCTAGTCATTAATTGGTTGTCTCAATTTTATCATCTAGTAGTATATTTAGTCATAAATTTGGTCATTAATTTAGTCATTAATTTCTACAATTAATGTTGAAATATACAACAGAATATAGTACTATATAATCACCCGAGAAAACCAATTAATGACTAAAATGTTGGTCATGTTATAAGATATTGAAAATTAGCTAATAATAGTCATATATATGCAAATTTTAGTCATCATTTGAAACCAATTAATGACCAAAGAAATATGACTAAATTTCGGTTGTGTTATAAGATACTATAAATTACCGACTAATAGTCGTACATATGCAGAATTTATTTGTCATTTTTAATCACAAATTTATTATTTGTAGCAGTCATTGATCATTTTTTGGTAGTTTCATATTCATTATATAAATGATTGGTTTAGTAGTTTATATTCATTTCAATTACTTTCATTAATAATCATTATAAATGACTAATTTAGTCATGTATTAATTTTATTTGTGTTCATCATTAATCAATATAAACTACTAATTTAGTATTTTAGATTGATTTTATGTGTTCACTATTAATCAACATAAATTAATTAGTATGATTTTGCAACTAAATTAAAAACCATGTCATACAATGTGCATGTTCATCTAATATGAAAATGCAAAGTTACATATGTTAATTACAATACTAAATAATATGAAGTGCAACTATAAATAATTTCAACCACATAAATTATATTATATGAAATGTCAAGTATTACAATATAATGAGTTTCCAACTTAATATTAGTTAGACTACAATTTACACATGAAATATCGCTTCAAAACATTATCACTGTGTTGCTAAGGCATTGCAAATGAATTCACCAACTCCAAAGACTTGACCATCAATTTGTATCTGTGTGTCTCATGCGAGATATTGGATTGGTGTTCATGGTTCTCCATCCTCAACAATGTATGTAGGAAACAAAGCATTTGAGACACTTCTTGTTGACAGAGATGATGTAGGTACATTGCTCGAAGAAAGTACTTTTGGTCAAGATGGTTGTGTGTCCCTTAATGAAAAAAAACCTTAGCATGCTGGCTTAATTGGAAAGTATATATTCCCTTCAAAAAACTTGATATACTTTTCTTGTGTTGGTAAAACCCTAGATGGATTTGTAAGAACCTCTGATAATGGTTCCACTTTAGCTTTCTTATTAGATGTACTATCAACGTGTAAGAATAACCAATAAACCAAGACAAATAAATGTAATGTATATTGGTAAGTGAGTGTGAGTGTGTTTGTACACATAGAGTGAACAATGTTCAAAATTGTTATTAAGTACATGATATTGGTTAGAACTTAGATATATACAACACAAAATATATCATAGTTTCTTGAGTACTCCAATTCCTCACAGACCCAAATGAGGCAGACTTATGGTAAAGAAGGCATGAAGTAGAGCTAGAGATATCAATTAAGAGAGGGGGTACAAGTGGATAGAATGCCATTTGTGTGAGACACTATATTTATATTTATTTGAATTATAGGGACAACCATACCATGAGTAAATATGGGTTAGCATTGATACTTCTTAAAAGCATTAACTACTTCATCTACAATAATGTATAAGTCACCTGAATATTTAAGGGGGGGGGGGGGGGGAATCCAGGATAATTTATACATTGATATTTATTTGACTTATAAGGGAAAACATACCATCATTAAAAATGGGGTGACATTGATAATGCTTAAGAGCACTAGAGACTTCATCTACAGTAATGTATAAGTCACTAGAATATTTAAGGGAAGAAATCTGGGATAATTTCTACATAAAATGAATCATATTTTTTAATTTTATTGATCAATACTTATCTCCAAATTTGGATTCACCCCTTAATATCTCGGAAGAAGAAGGACATTACTATTTACAAAAAAAGAAAGAAAACTAGTGAAAAAAGAAACAAGTAAACACAAATCACCATTCTCCACATACTAATTCCACCAATATGTTCATTGATACTTTTATAATTCATTTTCAACATAATATTCTCCTGAAAAAACACACCTCAACAATAATAGTAAATTCCTGCATTGGTTCACCATCCTTATCCCTAAATTTTAGGCCCTTTCCAGAGCACGCGACTCCATTATCAGATACAAATGTATTACCATCATCACTAGATAATGTTTCAACTGTATTTGTATTATTTGTTTCTTTTTTTCCTCTCATTTTATCCCTTGTTGATGTTGACAAGTTGTTGGTAACTTTTTAGTTGAGGTGGTTATTGGAGGTGTCATTGGGCGAGGATACTCGAACAATGAAGGTTTTGCATCAAATATAAATTCAAACTTTGGGGTCTTCAAGTCATAATTAAGCCCAATAAAAGGAGTTGGTGCAAAAGAAAGGTTCAAAAAGTAGATGAGTCAAGACCAATACCAAAATTGTGTGAATATTGTCATTCTAATAAGAAAAATCATTCTATCATGCTCATACCTGGAAAGTACTTTAATAGTTATATTCCTACGACTTTCATTTAAAATACCATAAGCCAAAATTGCACCCATCTTACTCATAGTATCCTCATGATGATCTAGAATTATTTTCTCTAGTTGACACCTAAAACAATATCAAAAAATCATTTCAATTTGGTGAAAATTGAAATAAATGTATATACCAACATTTTGAAAGTAATTTGGTAAACAATGGAAATATTTGCTTTTAAAATTTGAACTTCCATTAAGTACTCTTAAGTCATTGTAAAGTCTAAGGGACAACATACCTGAAGTTACCTGCACATGGTTCACATGTGTTATCACTTAGAACTAAAGGTTTGATGCATACAGTTACATGCCCTAGTTTGATGACAAAGGTCTATGTTTAAGCTGTTTTCATTTTTATTTGTCTCACTTAGGAGTCGGAGTTTTAAAGGTTTTTAAACTTAAAATCAGACTCTGCTCCTATTGGCTTTCCTCCACTCATCATTATCCCATAGTCATGTCTTGTCTATGCCAAGTCACCTTGTCTTTTAGTGATTCCGCAGCGCAGTCTTATTTGCCCATTTCGCAGCGCAATCATAGTCTAGCAGTTTCGTAGCGTGTAATGATTAAGTAGTTTCGCAACGCATCATTAAAAAATATAACTAACAGTGCCACGAAATCATGGATTCGTGCATTCCGCAGCGAATCTTTCCTGAAATGTCAAGTCCATGGGTGAGTCAGCATGTCCGTCCACTCATGTCAGTTTGAGTACCTCTTGAAATCATGCCTGAATGTTCATTTGCCGCTACTCCACCAATAGATTTTTGATATGCACGGAAATATCATTCCCAAGAGATTTTACCGTGCATAGTCCTAATAATGGCCGTGAGTGTTGCATGAGTGGCCAGTCATGTTTCGATTTGAATTTCAAGTGAGGCTGTTCAAGCGAGCCTGATTACAAGCGAGGCTGAATAAAAAGAGGAGCTGTATTGCTGTATCACCATCTCGACCGGAGCTGTTAGAATTTGGCTGTGAAGATTTCAAAGTAATAATTTGGCTGTGAAGATTTCAAAGTGAAGCTGGAGAGAAAGGAGCACAGGTCTGGCAAATGTCAAAGGAATGAACCTGAAGGCCTGGACATAACCTTGAGAGATGAAGGCGTGAAGAAGGCGTTTAAAGATGCTGGGTGCTGGAGATTTTTTAAAAAGCTACAAGGAGGGCATGCACAGGTAACAAAAGAGTTTGCGCTTAATTTTACCAGTTTGAATTCAAAGGTTGCCATGTTAGAGATATCGGTTTCTCCAGAAGCCATAGCTCCTGTAACCGAGATACCAAGAGGACAGGAAGAATGGTTCAAGAATTTTAAATTTGATAGGAATCCTTGTAAAGAGTTCTTAAAAGAGGCATATGTAAATGAGGATTACACAAAAGCAGTGCCTAGGTTCTATCTCAAGGAACATTATGCTCTTCTTCTTACCTGCATTCAGAAGTATTTAACCTGTGAAGGAAGGTACAATAAGGTTTATCCTTATCATTTTAAACTGCTCCTGCATTTTACC